>JALBZD010000188.1:0-49535 GCA_038050675.1 Globisporangium cylindrosporum | reverse complement strand
AAATATGCCATGTGCTAGCATCGGAGGGCTTTCTTTTCGTGCAAAAAGCATGTGAATTGGATTAGTGCTCGCCGAGAACGAGGACAAAGTCAACAATGCACATTTCTTTTCGGAACAGAGGAAGTAATGGATAGGGTATTTCCTGGAAGCCTTTGGGGTATACGGTTAATGGAGACCGCAAGACGGGACTTGTAGTAATTAACTGTGTCATGCCAAGCCAAATCGTTTTGGCGACAGAGCGTGCCGCTCAGCTTGAGTTGCGTTACCCAATGCTGGTATGTCGCTTCTTTCCATTGACACCCTTAGAATATGTGCCACTATAACCGGAGCTGACTGTACGCGTTCGCGACTGATTGGCTACTAAATTAACAGGAAGTATTGCTGATTTGGCGTACACCAGCACAAAACACACCACCCAATTGGAGACTTGATGTATGGATTTGATGCAATTTTTGGATGTTGTTGCACTTTGTGATTGAATCGACTTTTCCTTACATTTTCCAAGACTCATTTCGCACATGGTCTCGCTCCAAGTTATTGCAATCTCAGATTTATGTGTATAGTGACAAAATCCTTACAACCTGTCATTTAGGATACTTTTTTGGATAAGGTGTGTACCGTAACTTGGTACGCTGTTTTTAGGGATAAATCACTGGCAACAGTCATTCGCTGCCAGTGATCCCTAAAACCTGAAACTGCGTGGGTCTTGCCTTTTGCTCGTCCCATTATTGAAAACCCAGCCAAGAACGCGAAAGCAAACAGAAAGCTCCATCGAGCACCTCCAAGTACCTCCAGCCAGCAACCCCACTAGTCAGCAGCAACCATGGGGCGCCGCGCCAAGTCGACCAAGAAGATCCAGACGCGCAAGAAGCAGGTGGTGCTCACGGTGTTTAAGTGTCCCTTCTGCTCGCACGACGAAGCCGTCGAGTGCAAAATGTACGTGTGTGTATGTGCGGTTGGGTATATGCACTCCCCCCCTTCCTCTCCCTCTTTCTCTCTGTGCGCACGCGCATCATCGACGGAGAACATCGCATGACTCTCTCTTTCGATGCATGCGTGAGTGTGTACTGACGGAGGTGTATGTGAATGTGTGTGTGTGTATATGTGTGTGTTTGTGCAGGGACCGTGATCACAACATCGGCCACCTCTCCTGTCGCGTGTGCACGGAATCGTTCCAGACCCCCATCCATTGTACGTCTCTATGCGTGTGCTGTGGTGTTTGCCGTATTTCGCTGGTGCTGCTGCATTAGTACCAGGCAGCGATAGTGTCGATGTGCATCGCAAGACTGACGCGCAGTTGTTTTATGTGTGTGATGGTGTGATGTGCAGATTTGAGTGCTCCAATTGACGTTTACACAGACTGGATCGACGAGTGCGAGGCACTGAATGCGTAACAACAGAAGGAGAGAGAGAAAGAGAGTTACGACACTAAGTGCATCCAAGTCAATTCATGTGGAGAACAACAGCAAATGCAAGCAGCAAGCAGAGCAATAGGAAGAACGAAACGACGCCTGCATGCGAGTCGCAGAGAACGCACAGGACACGGAAAGAGCGCAAGTTTTCCTCTGCGGTCATTTCGAGAAACGGGTGCGCCTGTTGTATTTCGAGTGTGCTGCTGCTGTCGCTTTGCATCAACTGTCAACTGTCAACTGTGTGGACGAGGTGTGTGGTGTGGACGCCCAACGCCACGTACGTATCAACCATCCAACCCTGGCGAAGGGGGAATGAACTGATTTGCATGAATGAAAGGATATAAATGTGTGAATAGATATGCATACGCGCTTGCTCGCTCGCTCGACCGCCCTCATCTCTGTGTGCTGCCTTGCTATCTGCAGGTTTATCACCACGCTGCACTCTGGAGACAGTGATCAGTCGTTTTATATACTCGCCTGTTTATTGTGTGAAAAGGTGCAATCAATCAAGGAAACCCCCAATGTGTCTCTCTTGCTATCAGGTACTGCTGCTCTCTTTGGCTTTCTCCTTCTGCTGTTGCTGGTGCGCGGCTCTCTCCGCGGCGCGCTGCGTTTTCTTCTCCTGCAGCTTGCGGATGCGCGTCTCGAGCAGGTGCTGGCGCCGCGCGTACTCGCTCGCGTCGGTCTCGGCGAGCTTGTTGAGCTTCTTCTGCTCCTTGGCGATCGCGCGCTCTTCCTCGAGCTCGCGCAGCCGCTCGGCTTTCTTGAGCTCGAGCTTCTCGAGCTTCTTTGCCTCACGCTCTTGCTTGAGCGCGCTCTCTTTCGCGAGAAGTGCCTTGGCGTACTGCTCGGGATCGGTGTGCATGAGCTGCTTGAGACGGGTCTTCTCAAGCATAGCCGCTGCTTCCTCGCGCTCTTTCTCCTGGGCTTCGTGAATCAGGTGCTCCTCCTGATTCCGTTTGGCCTGCTCGCGCGCAGCAACAGCGTCTTCGCGCTGGGTGCGCACTGCCAAGTGCAGCAAACACGCATTGAACACGAAATCCCGGCACAGATTGCCAAAAAATTCGAGCTCGATCGCGTGTTGTGGTTTCTCATCTCCGTTCTTCTTTGAGAGCAGACCCGGTGCGACATGCGAGAGCAGGAACTCAAACACAAACGGGTCGAGAAAGAACGCGATCCGCTGGCGCTTCGCCTCAGGGATCCCTTTCCAGAGCTCCGCGAACACAGCTTTCAGGTTCAGTTCCAGATCGAACTGCTGTGCGTGGTGGTGCTTGGAGCGTAGCTCTTCCATGCGTGCGGTCTCGGCGAAATGGTACTTCTCGTAAAAAACCTCGATCGCGGCCGACAAGCTGCGCTCGCGGTAAACGAATCCGTGCAGCGCGACCATGTCGTCGTCGGATTCGGCCTTGAGCATGACCGTATCGTCCCAGAAGACTGCTTTGCCCATGGGGATGTACTTGCGCCACCATGTGGGGAACCGCTGGTATTTGTCCACCGGGTGCTTTGCCGCCAGCGATTTCCTCTGCTGGCGCTCGTCATCGCCATCGTGGAAGACAAACTCGGCTTCAATGTTGGCCGAGAGCATCTCGCCGTGAGTACCAGAGGTCGTGACTGCAAAAGTATCGGGGACGACTGCGACCTGCGCCAGCAAGTAGTTCTTGTTCGCGATCCGCTTGTGCGCAAACGTAAACCGGTCGTCCTTGCTGTTGCTTGCGCCAGCAAATGTCGGACACGCGGCGCCACTGAGTGGGAACTCGAATGGCTCGAGACTCGCGGTGATCGGTCCGCAGGTGAGATTGCGCAGCGAGAGGCTACTAGTGTTGTTATCACTGCTAGAATTCTCCTGGATGAGTGTGTCGAGCCCGATTTTGATGCCACCACTGAGGACGAGCACGTCGCGACCGCTGTGCTTGGTCTTCCAGCGGAACAGCAGACCCAAGAGCTGCTCGAGCTGCCGTTTGCACGCGACCCAATGCTGGAACAAGTGCTTGTGGTCGTACAGTTTCCAGCTGCCGCTTGCTTCCTCTTGCGCTTGCGCGTGTTGCTCTGTTTCGTGAGTTGGATTGCTGTTACTGCTGTTTGCGAGCTGCAGCTTGTCGCGAAACTGGTTGGCGAAATCGGCGTTTGTGAGAACGAGGGGGAACTCCATGCAGAGCACAAACAACAGCACTTTCTTCTTCTTCAGCGTGCTCTACGACGGTTGAGATTGTTCAGCAAGCAAGCAAGCAACCGGTCAGCTTTCACATACACGCACACACACAAGTCCATTAGCGATCATCAATGACAACGTACCTCCAACTGGAGCCACTGGGTCTCGTCGATCACTGGGTGCTCTTGCACGTTCAGCGGCGTTGACAACCGGTTGTTGCACGTGATCTTCTTGTCGTTCCCACCATCACTGGCAGCAGACACACTGCGCATATCGCAGAAGAAGAAGCCGATTTCGCCATTCTGCACAAAGTTCGGACTCGAGGAGCTGGCGGTGTTGCTGTTTTCATTCACAGGCGATGCTTCTGGGTCACTTGAAGCAGAATTTTCGTGGGTTGTTGTGTCGCTCTTTTCAACTGTGACGACACTGCTGCTGTTGTGTAGATCACCATCTGCAGGAGTTGGTGCTGACTCCTCTGGAATCTGTTGCTGCTGCGACCTTGGGGGTTCTCGTGCGGCTTCAGCAGCTCTATGCTGTTCAAGCTCTGACGCCTTGCTGGTCGCTGTTGATATACCTAAAGCTTGGCGCTCAGATATTGTCGATGGAATCTCAATAGTCGGTGTTGATACTTCCGAGCCGCATTCTCGGTCGTACATGAGCGCCAACTGGTAGTTTGCCACCACCTCCTTTGCGACTTCCAGCACAATCTGCGCTGCTTTTGTGTGAAGTGTGAGCTGATTGCGAAGAAACGGCGCAACATCCGCTTGCGACGGCAGAAACCAGTTGCTCACACACGCGAGGATCTCGCGCACGTGCGGCAGGTTCCACGCGAGGTGGTAGTGTTGCTGAAACCGGTTGCGCACTTTGCGCCGCATTTTTTCTGTGAGTTGTTGCTCCCCAGCTCCACCACCTCGACCACGGCCACTGTGTTTGCGCAGCTGTCGTTGTAACCACTGGAAGCACTGCACGGCGGCTTCGTGCAGCGGCACCTGGCCGCCCAAATGGATGATCGTGTCAATGCCGCACCACGGCAGTCGCACGCGCTCCAGGATGGCGACCCAGAGACTCTCGTGCGCTGGGTCCATCTGCTCGGGGAAGTTCGAGCTCAGTGCAATGAAGTGGATTGAACGGGCTGACGCACATGGTGTGTGGAAAGAGCCTCGCCTCGACGTCGCGTTGTAAATGCCCTGGGAAATAAATACACACACACATACACACTCAAGAAGGTTGTTAGCCAGTCGGTTTGACACAGATCATCACAAACAACGATCACCACACAACTATAGTGCTTTCTTTTTGTGATGTAGATTCCGCTCGCACACACCCAAACGCACCTCAAAGCGGTAGACGTAGCGCCGTTCCGGAAACAGCCCTCGGATGCAGAACACCTGCGGAGAATCGCGGACCATGTCCTGCACCACGCGTGTTTCTTCGTTCAGGAGCGAGTCGGTGACGATGCACGCGACTCTCGCGTTCGCGCTGATCTCCAGCAGGATCCGCACGGTCGCCTTGAAGATTGGAGGGTCTTTCAAGGGGGAGTCCGAATCTGAAGACTGCACTGGCGGTAGATCCTCAATCATGGAGATGCGTCCAAGAATCGGACCCAACGTGGCTTTCGGGGATGCTTTTGGTGGGAAGTAGTGCAGACTCTCGTTCAGGAAGCCTGTGCGGTAGTCGGAGAGAAACTGGAAGCTCGCAAACGTCCTGCTCTTGGTTGTTGTTGCTGCTGTTAATCCCGAATTTGTCGAACTCGAGCTTGAGATTGTCGGTGTTGTCGGAGAAATTGTCGAGCTCTGTAAAACCAGCGGCACCACTGCAACGCTCTTCTTTGTTTGTTGCTGAGCGCCAGAGGTGAGACTCATTGTGCTCTGGTATGTGTAGCGCTTAGAAAAGAAGCCCTTAACAAGCGGTCCAGAAGAGGAAGATGAGGAACCCTGCTGAGCCACTGCGGAAGTGAGCTTCTTCTTGCTAACAGCACTGCTTTTGACACTCTTACCACTGTTTTCTGGCTGAAAGATCTCGATCGGGTCGCTGATCGAGCCCACGCTCGACAGTGTGAGCTTCTCGTTGAGCTTTTCGTCCGTCACGTCGAAGCTGAGCGAGCTGCTGCCGCGGTCGCTGCTGCAGATGATTGTAATGTTCCGGTGGCTCCGGTTCTCCAGTTTCCACGCAAAGCACTTTTCAAACACGCGCACCATATCTGGACAAAGCTGTGGGTACTTTTTCGACCACTCGACAAAATCCATTGGGATGATCACCACAAGCTGCTGAATTGAAGGGGTAGGTTGTGTTGTTGTCGTTGTAGAAGGAGTTGTACTACTCACAAGGGCATCTTCTAGGGTCTTCCAGGTCGCGTTGGTGAACATATCGACTGAAGCAGGACCATCCTTGGCGGTTGTAGGCTTGACTGTCGTCGTTGAAGGAGCCACCAGGTCTGTCAGCGCATTTGCGTGTTTCTTCTTTGGGATTTTACTACTCGGACTTGATGGAAGATTGTTGCTGTTGTTGTTGATAGAGTCAGTAACTAGCTGGGAGGCACGCAGGTCATGCATCTCCTGGCTCAGGTTCATAAACACGAGGCAGCAGATCCCGCAGGTTGTTGAGAACGCAAATTTGGTGCTGTTTTTCACGGCGTTCGGCACAATGTCGCGCTCGTTGACGTCGATCCAGAGCTGGTTCTGGTAGCGCTGCCAGAACTCAAACGCGGCAGCCCGTAGCGCGTTTGCTGCGTTCGTGATCGCAGCATCCGAGTAGTAATCTTCAGTCTGACTACTGAGCTTCTCATGGTGCTTCTCCACAACGTCCTTGAGCCGCTCGGCGCTGAAGTACAAGTCAGTCTCCTCATTGAGCAGCATGAGGTTGCTAGCGTAGCCCAACATTTGCTTGAGCGGCGGGATACCCCACGTCACGCGGTACACTTCCTGGATGCGATGGCGCACTTCATCACGTAGTACTTGGTTGACTTTGCCCTTGTCCTTATCTATAGGACACTCACCCAGACGAACCACCAGTGCGAGCAGCTCCTCGTCTGTAAATGCGCGATGCATGTCCACTTGTCCGCCCAGGTGCACGACCAGCTGCGGGTTCTTCATGGGCTCGGACAGAAAAGCTTCTTCGATGTAGAACCACGGATTGTACGAAGCGCTGTTGACGTCCGTGCTATTGCCCAGTGTATCGCCGTTGAGTGAGTACGTTGTAGCGCTCGCCTGCGCAGTGTACGAGCGCACGCCTCTCTGCAGAAGGTGAGACCAGTGCTCCTCGTGACGAGTGCAATCACCTAGGGTTTGATTGGATTCTTGCTGTTGCTGTTGTTGTTGCTGTTGTGAATTCGGGTCTTTCAGGAAGTTCACCATCATGTTGTGCTGCGCCACGATCCACTCGAACGCCAGCGGCATGGTCGCCGGTGTCTGCAGATATCCCGTCACGTCGCTTTCAGACACCAGCACTCCCTACAAGACAAAGTATTAACCCCCAGAACCAAACTCAAAGCAGCGTGACAGCAAACATGAGCGAGCAAAGCAATGTACCTCGAACGAAATGGCATACCGACTCCCTGGATGCAGCGCATCCATCTTGAAAACCGTGGGCGAGAACGCTTCGACGCTGAGCTCAGTAGCGAACCTATCACAAAAGCGCCGGTATCCATAGTTAGTAGCCACTTTCAACTCCTTAACAGCCTCAACAGGGTTACTACTACTCCCAAGCATACATACATACCGTTGTCCAGTGGTCGTGTCTGTGAGCAAACAGACGCAATTTTCTGCTGGCCGATCGAGCTCCACGAGGATCCTTGCGGATCGTGGCGTCACGTGGCCGATGATCGGTCCCAACACAAGTCTTGCCTCAGGATGGTTCTGCAGCAGGAAACGCACGGAGCTGGTCGAGTCACCAGGGTGGGCGACGAGGTCCATAACACAGTACTGCGAGAGACTGCCCGTTGCAATCTTATCGGAAGCTGCTGGGAACTGGTGCGTGTACGAATAGCGCGCATCAAGCAGCTTGCCTTTGAGCGGAAGAAACTCGCTAGTACTCGCATCACCAATAGTAGATGACGATGGGAAAGAGGCGGAAGAGGAGGATGAAATTGGTCCGATTACGATTTGTTCGACCTCTAGACTTGTGAGAGAGTCTTTGATGGCCGTTCGACACGCGCGCTGCCCAGAACAGAGGATCGTGACGTGGAAAGCTGGGTCCTAATAAGGTAGACAAACAAGTGGGTAAACCGAGTTACAACCCAGTTAGACATGTAGTACTTCCAATCAAAAACTAGATGAATTTTCACAATCACGTATTTGTTTACCTGCTCTTTCTTGCGGAAGATCAACTGCAGGAGCCGGCCGAGCTCCTGCGGATACAAACTCCACGCGTTAACAAACTCACCAGAGGAAGAACTGCTGGGATTGGGACGCAACTTGCTGTTTGAGTTTGACTTTCGCCAGATCGTCTTGGAGTCCTTCTCAGCGTCCTGCCAGACCAGCGGCATATCACAGAGGATCGCGAGCAGCTTCACCTCCGTTTCCTCCTCCACTGTACTATCAGTTGTATGAAGTAGCATCTCGATTGCGTCCCACTGGCTCGTACTTAAAAGCATCGCCTGCAGCTGCGTAAACTCCAAGTCTGGATCGAAAGTTGGTGTCAAAGCGCTTTCCAGCGCATCTAGCGTCAGCAGCACGACGCCGTTCGACAGTCTTGTCAGGTATTTCTCAGTTGGTAGACTCGAAACTTGAAGGTTCCCATACCCAACGACTTCGTACTCGTATGCCACTCGACGCACTTGCGCGATAAAGCTCAGAGGCACTCCACTGTTGCTGCAGCTGTTGAAATTTGTATGGAGCAATGATCTAAGCAATCCAATACTGGAGAACACGTGTGCGCCTCGTGAGAGTAGCTCTCTGTTCTCTGGGGTACCGCCCCAATGACGACGAACGCACCCGCGAACGAGCTCTTCCAGCTCTAGGGGAGGTTTTGCATCAACTACGTCTCTGTTGCGATGCTTGTGACTGCTGTACAAATTGTAGACAGACAACAACTCGTGCGTCAAAGAGACCGTGCTGCCGATGTGAAGCGTGACGTCGGCGTACATCCCGCGTGCTTGTGGGAGCAAATGGCTGGCGATGTTACCCACAAAGCTGCTGATGCTATTTCGATTCGAGTCGTCCATGGAACCAAACTTGACTCGTCCGTCGAGGAGCTTATCGTCCGAGACCACGACCAGCGTCCAGGACGGTGCGGGATCGTACGGCGTCTGTACAATAGCAGCGCACGCAGATTCACCTTCTGTATTGTGTATTCCCTGGAAGCTCACATCGTAGATCCTTCCTGGAGTCAGATGCTGGATGTCAAAGATCACCGGAAGTCGACATTTCGTCTGCTTCTTCAGCACCACAGCTCTCTTCTCAGTGATGCGATCTGTGAGTATACACGTCACTTCGCCCTCTTCATCGCACTCGAGAAGGATCTTCGCCGCATGAGACGAGACCCAGCCGACCACAGGACCCACCAGCACTCGAATGACGCGTCTGCCTCTGTGCAGCGCCTCGGTGGTCACGTTCACCTTGATTTTGCGCTCCTTGACGTCGAAATCAGCTGACATCGCGATGAAATGCGGTCCGAGCTCGCTTTTTCCATGCTTAACGACCAGTTTTCCATGGATTTGCTCTGGGATTTGGCTTGGTAGCTGATCATGACCGTCGGAGAGCTCAAGCACACCGCTCAGAGGGCCGCAGATATACTGCGCGATCGTGATCATCGTATCTTTAACGCTCAGCGTGCTCTGGCAACCAGTGTCCTGAGCGAACGACAGCAGAATGACGCTTCGACTCAGCGCACTTCGCTTCCACGCCACCAATTCATCCAGAAACCTCCCCTGAGGTTGGCGATAAGCTTGTGAGGCCGTGGGCGGAATAACTGGTGTTGCAGATGTAAAAACGAGGCTCTCCGCGTGAGGATACTTTTCCAGAGTTGCTTTCAGACCCGAGATCAGCAAGGATTCCGATTCCTTTAGTGCTCAAATAGACACAAACGCAAACATACACATGAGTCAGGCAGGTAGATATGACAAGAAAGTTTAATAATCTGTATGCACTTTCACCAAGAACGAATATTTTCTTACCAGAGGCTCGAGGCTCAGGTCCACTGTCAGCGGAGCAAGCAGCAGCAGCCCCTCAACTTCGACGCAACGATCGTTCTCGTCGACAAAGCCCCAGAGATTCCCAATGTAACTCTTCCATATTGGGTACGCGAGTTTAATGATCTGCGATTTCACTTCAGCGCTCATCTTGGGAGTCAAGTCCTTTCGGAGAGCATCGGTGCAAGCGCCAAACAGGATCTCTTCGTTGTGGTCGAGAAGCAGGTTTGTCTGATACCGGAACAGTGGCAATAGCTCGCGTTTGCTTAGTAGCTCTCGATAGCATTGCGTCAATAGCCCTGATACCATTTCTACTGCGCCTTCCTAGCAGTAGCACACAAGAGGTGAGTCTCAGACACGCTAACAATGGTTCTTGGTGTGCGGGACTAGCAACGTACTCGGCTCGCCGTCAGCAGCTTGATCATCGCGTTTAGCTTCTCGTGAGGTATCCGAAGACACGAGTAGTGCAACGTGAGCATCGGCGACGAGTCTGAGTTGTCATAGCCAGCTTGCGCTGCTCTGGAGTACATTTTCCGCTCAAACTGGGTGAGCACCAACGAAGAGCTACTGTGGTGGTGGTAGTGGTTGAACGCTCGGATCGACCATTTCAGCTGCGAGTTGCCTTTGGTGCTGGTTTCCATTGAATCAATGTGATAAGGCGTTGTTGCGTAAGCAACACACTGTTCGCGATGGATGTGCTTGACACCAAGCAGTCGGATTTGATATGTTCGTCCAGGCTGAAGACCTCGAATCACAACCACCTGAGGCTCGTGAGCCATCAGATCAGCTCGCACAACAGCGTCGAGTTCAGGCGCTTTCCCTCGCCGCGACCCAGTTTCGAACGCAAAGCATTGCACTAGGAGAGAAACAAATATGCATGCGTGAAAAAGTCAGTCACCTCACGGAAATGGACACAATTAGTTGTAGTAACAAAAGCGCATGCACTGTACCGGCTGCTTTGTGATCCACTTCCAGAAGCAGCGTGGCGCTTGAGCTTGTTATCTACAAAAGCACACGCACCAGACGAATGGGTGATTGGTAAGGAGAACGGCGATGATCAAGTATCATCGAAAGCGAGCCATGTCCCAAGGACGTACTCTTCCCACAATCGGTCCGACAGTGACTGCGACTTTCTCTGCGTCTTGGTCTAGATCTTCAAAATGAACGGTGTTGTACTGATGGAATGGGTTCGAGGACGACAGCTCAGCCTGCTGCTGAAGCGCGTGATGCATCGTCGCGATAATGTTGCTCATTGAAAACAGAAAGCTACAATATACAAAACATGGCAGTAATAATCCGTCAAACGCAACATCACTGCAATGAAGGTGCATTTTACTCTCTTGCATTATGCCAATCCCACAAACCTGATGCGATCGAAGAGCGCTTGGGGGCGTTCGTGGAAGACACACCACCTCAAGAAGGACGCAAAGCTCATTTTCCCGCCGTCCTCGACTTCCGCAAACTCAAACGCTTCGAACGCGATCGCGAGCGCATCGAGCTCTAGCAGCGCCTCCGAGTGTATGCCGAGCCGCTGCAATCCGTTGCTGCACGTGGAGATGACGAGCGCGAGCTCCTCTTCGACAATGTCGTCCTCGATATCCAAGTCGACCAGCGAGAAGACGAACTTGGCTTTCTCCTCCAGCGAACCCTGACACAAAAGCGCTGTTCCTGTGAGCAGCGTGAGCAGGTCGACGCGCTGCACTTGCCGCGTCTTGAACGTCTCAAAGAGGAAGTCGACGCTGTGCTGATGCTGCGGGTCGCTCGGGTACTCCAGGACGCACTCGAGCTCGTCCTTCGTGAGCGCGAAGCCGCCCTCGACGCCCTGCACATTGATCCACGAGCGGTAGATCTGGAGCATGCGCTCCAGACGCTGGACGGTGAGCGTGCGGTTGATCGCTTGTGCGTGCTCCAGCACACGCAGTAGCTCCATCGTCATGATTGATTGATCATTGATCATTTGTGTCTTTTGAAAAGCTTCCGATCTTGTGGAACTTCGAATAAGTACGAGCATAGAAGCCACTTCGTATCTATTCGAAGACATGCACACTTCTTCTTTATTGCTGATAACGGGTACACTCGCACTTACACGAAGACAGCTACAATTGCCAAGTGCGCCACACTTTCTTCGATATAAACTGTGCGCATCTCTCGCTGCTGTTCCCAGCAGTAATTTTTCCTACCTAAAATTAAAATCACCTCTTTAAAAAATACAATAGCATTTATAACAAATATAAATATTTTTCTATAATACAAAATATCATTTTAAGAAATAGGTATGCAATGTAACAGTCATTCCCACCTCGGAAAAGAAGCAAGCGCTGATGCTTTTTACTGGTAATCAGTGTCAGCATTCGCCAACAGCAGTACAGTATCAGAAGAACCCCACTCTCACTCGCTCACTCGCTCACTCGCTCACTCGCTCATTCGCGCGTTCCTCTCGACCGTCAAGGCAGACGCGATCACTTGATCTTCTTCCTCTTTTTCTTCCTCTCTTTCCCTCTGTCTATTCGCACCCCACACGAGGACGCATGACGGCGGCCTCCATCACGAGAGCGCCCCCCGCCGCAGCACAAGACCGCGCGCCGTCGCTCATTTCGTCCCCCAAGGCGCGCCGAGACAGCACGCTCCGCCGTCTCTTCTCGCTCGCGCGGTACCAGCGCCCCAAGTCTTTCTCAGCGCGTCGGTCGTCATCGTCTCCGCTGTCACCAGCTTCTTCGTCGTCTCTGGACACAGCAGCAGCGACTGCAGACGACGAGGGCTCGCCGTTCCTGTTCGCGACGAGCCTCGCGTCCGCGCTCCAGGACACAGGCGGTGGCAGAGATGAGCAGCAAGTCGCAGCAGCACCAGCGGCGTACTTTTCGCCCTACCTGTACTTTCCGGGTGACGCCGCCACGACCACGACGACGATCACGATCGCCAGCAACAGCACAAACAGCAGCAGCAGCAGCAGCGCGCGTCGACGGCATGCAGCGACTGCGCGAAGAATGCCAAAGAACCGCGGCTCGGCGTTCGCGCTGCGCGAGCACCGACGGCGCTGCATCGACACGTGGACGAGCGCCGAGCTGTACGTGCTGCGCGAGCTGGTCGACCGCGCATTGAACCCGCGAAAGTACCCTCGTCAGTCGCAGCAGCATGGAGGGCGGGAGAGCCAGCAGCAGCTCCAGCGAAAGAGCTCGACGCTGCGGCGAGTGTCATTCGCAGTCGAGTCGATTCTGATAAGCCCCCTTGGCGCGCGATCGAGCGACGTGAACGCGAATAACGCTATGCAGCAACAGCAGCTACAGGGCGAGTTTGACTACAGCACAGCGCGCAAGAGCTACTACCGCGAGACCGTCGACCGTCGTCTTAAGCTCAAGAAGCTCAAGCACTTCCTGCGGCTTTTCCCGATGATCGCAAGTGTGCATCGCAGCGCGATCAAGAAGATCTTCCAAGTGTTTGACAGGGATCAATCAGGTTACGTCGAGTTCAGCGAGCTCTGCGAGACGCTCGCGCACTGCCACGCGCACTCGCTACAGCAGAACGTCGACATGGTCTTCCTCTGGTTCAAGAAGGGTAAGCGCGGCACACTGCTTACGTCCAGCGGCGCACATTTGCTCGTCTCGACGTTAAAGGAGCTGCTCGCGGCCAATCCAACGATCGTGTCTATGGTGCAGAGTGTGAGCAAAGTCGATGCGCTTGTCGAGATCCTACTGCAAGGGCAGCACGCTGTGACGCTGCAGACATTCCGCAAGCGGATCGCGCCACACGAAGACATCGTCGGCGTGCTCATGTACCCGTTCAACATTGTGCGCGCGGCGATGAACGAGAGCGCGCTGTGGCACGAGCACCAGTCGGGAAGCTGGCGCGACCACGCGACGACCGCGTACGTGGTCTCCAAGAGCTGGTGGAACCAGTGGCTTGAGTACATCCTGCACAGCGACCCGGAGTTGCTCGGTGTTCTCCATGGTAGTAGTCTGTATAATAATAATGCGACGTCCCACCAGCACCACTTGCACGAGCGGTTCCGCTGTCGCCCCGGACCGATCGACAACCGCGACATTTGCGAAGACGAGCAACTTGGCACGTTGCTCCCGAAGTTGGTGCTCAATGTGCACTGCGTATTAGTGTCGCCCAAGCTCTGGCAGACGCTAGTCCAGATCTACGGCGGCGGACCCGAGTTCCCGCGCCAAGTGGTGCTCCCCAATAGCGGCGACAGTGTTGGTGGCGCTCGTTCCAGCGACAGTGGCAGTCTTTCAGGCTCGAGCGAGAAGCGCGGAAGCCAAGAGCGCCGCGATTCCAGCATCTCTAGTGGAGCTACTTCCGGTGCGAATGCTGGCGAACTCTGCGTGGAGCTCTACCCGATTGCACTTCAAGTGCGGCTGACAAAGCACGAATCCCATCGCGTGAAGCTGGTGTTCTCGAGATTGTTCCTGCTCAACAAGTACACGACGTTGAAAGAGATCGTGTATCGACTGGGGCTTCAACCGGGCGAAAATGCGGCGGACATCACGTTTTGGGTGCGTCGCAATTGCTTTGATACGTGGAAGCGCATCGAGTACAGCATCGATGCGCCGAGGTTGTCATTGCGCGATCTTCGGTTCAAGAGCTCCTATGAGCTGCTCGTAGACTTCCGGCCGATGGAGTTGAGCGACCAACTCCGTGATTACAACAGACAGCGGTGCCGAAGCAGCATCCCTGCGCCAATTGCAGCTAAGAAGCTCTTTTCAGTCTCTGCGTTCCGGTCGATTGGCAATGATTTTGTGTGCACGGAGCAAGGGTTGAGCCGCTTCTTTGTCAGCAGCAGCAACAACGCTTCTGGCCACAGTTCTTCAGACCATCGTCGCAAAGTATCCCATGCATCAAATCCAGCAGAAGCGCTCGGTCGTCCGTCGGAGAACACGACCACGCGTAGCACGAAGCCGTCGAGTGAAAGCCTAGGGACGTCACCGAGCGAATCACTGAGCTCGCCGAATGCAGGCGTCTATGGAGACGACGACCGCCGAAGTGCTAATGGATATATGCGCAACAGCGGATTCACAGCAGCTGGATCAGCAGCAGGATCGTCGTCCTCATCGCGAAGACTCGTTGCTTTTCCAGGCATCCGCGCCACGGGGTTGCTGAATTTGGGCAACACGTGCTTTATGAACTGCGCGCTACAGTGTCTTGCGCACTCGCCCATCTTCCGCGAGTATTTCCTTTCGCAGCGGCATTTCAACGGTATCAACAAGAAGAATGCACTGGGCACGCGCGGGAAAGCTGTGAATGCGTACGCAAGGCTGATGGAGTCGATGTGGAAGCAGCGCGAGCTTGGGTTCTACACGCCCGCGGTGTTTCGCGACGAGTTTACAAAGTTGCGTCAACAGTTTCAGGAATCCCGGCAGCATGACGCTCACGAGTTCATGGTCTCGCTGCTCGACAGTCTCCATGAAGATCTGAACCATGGACGACTGGCGTACGAGACGAAGCAGACAAAGAAGTTTCGCGACTCGGGTTGTTTCGCATTCTTCAGCAGCAAACCTCCTCGGATGCCCAATGTTAATGACAACTCCTTGAGTGTCTCGGCCTCTGCGAACGGTGGTAGCCGCTGTGCGCGCGAGTCGGATGCAGTGATTGGCAGCAAGTCGTGGCAGAACTACGCGCAGGTGAACTCGTCGATCGTGGTGGACCTCTTCCATGGTCAGACGCGGAGCGAGACAATCTGTGCGACCTGCCGCGAGCGCAACGTGACGTTCGATCCGACGATGTTCTTCAGTTTGCCGATCCCCGAGCCGAAGTTCCTGCGCGTGGAAGTGAAAGTGGTGCTGCAGATCCGAATTCCAGGAAACACGTTGAATGGAATTGACGACGATAACGCCAGCGCCAGCAGCCTATCAATCATCAACGACAGCAACAAGATCGCCACCGCGCAGCCAGTGATTCGTCGCGGGTTCTGGATCAAACGGGGAAGCTTGACGGGGAGCCTTTCGGATCAGATCGCCGCTGCGTACAATATGCAGGGGAACCGGTTCATACTCGTAGAAGTGCGCCGGAGCCGCATCCGACGCGTGATCGAGGGCGACGAGCACATCGAGAACATTGCGCACGGTCGCGAGCTGTACGCGTACGAAAGAGCGTGGACGTTGTCAGAGATCCCGCATGTGCCTCCGATGCTGACGCAGTGCGATGCGAACTTTGAGAAACTCGAGAGAGTCAAGCGCTTCACAGATATCAAGCTGGGATCGCGCGTCGATGGCGTTGGGTTTCAAGATGCATGGCATCCAGGCACAGTGGTCGACATTGTCGATGACAGCAACTGTCAAGACGCAATCGTGATATCGTCAATGGCACAGCAGCAGAGTGCGGCTCGCAACGTGTCGTACAAGCGTGTTTGCCTCAAATTCGACGGGTTCAGCTCCAAGTGGAGCAAGTGGTTTACTGAATTGGACTGGCAAGAGAAGCGCATTGCGCCGTTCAACACGCGCACGAAGAGTCCGCGCGAGGTGTTTGAAGTTCAGGTCGTACATCGCTTCGTCACGCCCTATAATGCAAGCGCTTTCGCAACAACGCAGCGTCCGATGAATTCTGGGCAGAGTGATGCACTGCAAAATAGCAGCACTGGTGACGTGGCGTCAACGATAACGACGATGGCAACAACTTCAACTAACCTTGGAGATTCCGACAAGCTCGCATTTGAGGTCTTTGGCATCCCATTGTTTGTGACAATTGAGTCCGACAGGACCAGTCGCGACCTGCATCATTCAATTCTGCTCCAAGCAGCTCGCTTCATTGAAGGTTTTGATGTGAATCAGTACACCTGCAGCGCATCCTCCAACTCGACAGCAGCAGCAACTCACTTGTCGGTCAGAGATTGCGCTGCATCGAGACTCAAGGCGCTCCCGTACGCAGTCCGTGTGACGAATTTGGAGGATATCAGCAATTCGCTCGGCGATGAGCTGCCATATGACAGCAGCGGTATTTTACAGCATTTCTCCACGCGCAGCGTCATCGTGCTCGACTGGAAGAACTGCAACACTTTTGAGAACAGCGAGGAGCACCAAGTCATGGACGACGTCGTACCTGCTGAAATGGAACAGGAGATTAAAAGCAGCAACAAGAGCAGCGCGGATACCTCCAAGCTGAATAGCAGCAGTCGTCCGATTTCCCTCGACAAGTGCATGGACGCCTTTCTCAAGAACGAGGGAATTTCGCTCGAAGACCACTGGATCTGCGAGCGTTGCGGCGTTGCGCGTGAGGGCCTCCGCAAGTCCGACATTTGGCGTTTGCCGGACCTCGTGATGATTCAGCTGAAGCGGTTCCAGTATTTCGAGAACCAGCACCGGCAAAAGGTGCGCGCACTCGTGGACTTCCCTCTCGACGGCATGGACTTTTCGAAGTGGATGGGGTCGCCGCACTCGACTTCGGTCAACAGCAACAAGAACGCGCCAAGCTCTCCTGCGAATGTGTACGATCTGTATGCTGTGGCGAACCATGTCGGGAGCCTGACACGTGGCCACTACACTGCGTGCTGCCGATACGATCGCTCGTTCGAGGAAAGCGCTCGAGTGTTCACGGACTCACACGACCCAGAGGTGCAGCTGAACGATCTCTGGTACCGCTTCGACGACGACAAGGTGCACGAAATCGCGGCGAGCGACGTGGTCACGGACGCGGCGTACGTACTTTTCTACAAGCGGCGCACGCTTTCGCCGTACAACGTTCTCGAGTATGCGCTGTAGAGCTTTTAACTTTGGCGCTCTCTTCTCCAGTGATTTTGTTTGATGTTGGTTTCCTTCCTTCCCCAGTAAGATTTCCGTTTTTATAATAATCTGTATACTAAAACTACGACGAATCGAGCAACATGCACGTACGATACCTTCTTTTCTCTTCTAGTGCGTCCGTTAGATGCCGCAGAAGAACTCGGTCGCGATGTCGCTGCGACTCGCGGCGTGGCTGTTGCGCGAGCGCGTGAGCTCCTCTTCCAGCCGCTTCATCTTCTGCTGCGTCAGCTTCAGGCGGGAGCTGAGCGCGACGCGCTCAGACGCAAGTCGCTTGATCTCGTCATTTTGCTGCTCGGGAAAACAAGAACGAAGATATGCAGAACAGAGAGAGAGAGAGAGAGAGAGAGAGAGAGATGTGAGCAAGCTAGCCGACTACCAGTGCCTGCTAGCGGTCCTTTCTTAACCACTTACTTTCGTGATGGCCAACATGGACGAGGGCGACGAGGGGCGATGGTGTTTCTCATTGAAGAGAATCTTTTTCAGAGCGACGTGTTCGTGCGGAAGCTGCTTCACTTCTTTCGTAAAATCTTCAACATCCTCAACTGTGTCTTTGTCTTTCGGCAGAATAGATACTCTACTCTTCTCCTTCTCCGTCTGCAGACAACAAGTGTGAGTTGGTGCGGAGGCTAACATTGGAATGACGACGCTTTCCTCTGTGCTGCTTTACCTGTAAGCCGCGGATGGTGTCGTGCAGTTTCTCATTCTCAGCGAGTGCTTCATCCAGCTGTGTCTGAATAGCCTGCAGCTGTTGCTGCCCATCACCACTTCCACCCACGCTCGCAGTAGCAGCACCTCCGTCAACTCCAGCGCGCAGGGACGAGAGCTCGTCCTCCAGCTGCTGGATGATGCTCTGCGCCGCGAGCAATGCCAGTTCAATTCCTGCTTTCTCTTGCTCCGAGCTTTTGCTTTTCCGTCTTAGCCGCACGACCTCTTCTGTGCTGTTCGGCGGCGTTTCGATACTCAAGCGCCGAATTTCGTCGTCTTGCTGCTGCTCTCTCGCTTCAAACTTTCGGATGGACTTCAAGTGCTCTGCTTGCAGCTGTTCCTTCTCGTGCTGGAACCGCAGTGTGATCTCGTCTCGCTCCAACTGAAGCTGCTCTAGCTGGTACCTTGCATCATCAAGTGCACGCGTCTTCTCGTGCACTCCACGGCGAGCAGTGGTAAGAGCAGAGCGAAGCTCGCTCAACTCCGATTCATCATTGTGACTGACTTGCAGCTGCGACTTCACGTCCTCCAAGGCGTGATTCTTCAAATCAATCTCGCTCTGCGCAGTTGCGAGAAAAGATCGAAGCGTTTCCAATTCCAATCGATTCGCGTGCAACTTGTTGTTCGCCTCATCCAGTACGTGCTCCTTGGACTCAATGTCTTGTTGAGCATTCATGAGCTCAAATCGCAGAGTTTCCAGCTCAGTCTTCAAAGTCTTCAACTGCGAAGTTGCCTCTTCTAAAGCGCGATCTTTTGCATCAATGTCCATTTGAGAAGTTGCCAGCGTCGACTTGAATGATTCCAGCTCATGCTTACATGCAGTCAGCTGGGAAGTCGTGTCTTCTAAAACACGGTCTTTTGCACTAGCATCTTGCTGAGACACTGCGAGACTCGAGCTTAATGACTCTAACTCGCGTTTACATGCAGCAAGCTGCGCCTTCACGTCTTCTAAGGCACGATCTTTCTCGCCGACGTCCTGTTGAGCAGACGCGACCATTGCTCGCAGCATGTCCAGATCTTCATGCTCGTTTTGGGAAGCATTCAGATTGATGCTCGCCTCCTCCAACGCATGATCTTTTTCGGCAACGCTCTTTTGAGCATCCGCCAGCGCAGATTGGAGTGACTCCACTTCCAGCTTGAGCTTCGCAACAGTCGATTCAAGCTCCACTTGTCTGGCTTCCTCTTCAGACGCGAGGTTGCGCAGTTGCTGTAGCTGAAACTCAGCAAACTTGGTTGCTGCGCTCGAGGTCTCGAGTTCATCTTGCGTCGCCAACAAATCTTTCTCCAGGCGCTGCATGATGTCTTGGTATTGCTCCAGTTTTCGTTCGAGCTTCATACTGACAGCATGCGCTCGACGAATTTCGCGGTAGGTCTCACTAACTTCGCCATCCTCAGAATTGTCAACCTCGTTGTCGTCTGCTGGGAAATCGCGAGCTTCACGGTCATCGCCATCTTCTTCACCACCAGAAGCGTAGGAGACTGAATTGTCCTCTGTGAAAGAGGACCCGGATCCCGGACTTGGAGGACTTGAGAGTATCGGTCGTTTCTCTTGCAGAACGTCAGACATCTCGTCGAATAGAGAGCGGTACACATTCAGCAGCTCCATGAGTTCTTCACTGTGGCTTTGAGCAGCCACGTTCTCGGGCAAGGCGATCGAGTACCCTGTGGCGTCTGCATTTCCGTGCTTTCTCTCCTCTTCAACCAGTGCTTTCCACTCCAACAACTCGCACAGCTCCTGTCGCATCAAATTGTTCTCACGCTCCAGCTCGTTTCCCCGCGCAATTTCTTCATAAATCAGCTTTTCTTCCTCTGGACTTATAAACCGTCCTTCTTGCTGATTCTCCGTCGTCTGCTTGATTCCATATTTCTTCGGCGCTCGTAGATTCGACTTCATCGGCAAGATGGGGCGAAGAAAGGAACTGCCATGTCGGTGTCGGTCTGAAGAAAACGCAATCTCTTTGTGCTCTTCGTACCGACAGATCATTCGATACAGCAACATCTCTAATCGTTCGCAACGAACCTCCACTGGATTGCACTCTTCATGCTCTTCCAAATCGGCAGGAGCAGCAGCACCGCTTGCGCGTAAGAGCTTATCCATCACATCAAGCGCTGGTTCCCACCGATTTTTTTTCACTTCTTGCGGTGGTAGCTGCGGCTGCTCTTGCTGGCGGTGATGATTCAACGGTGACGAGTTAAATCCATCCGAAGACGGCGCCATCGCAGACGGAGCACCCATTCGTAACTGAGCAATTTCTTGACGTAGTCTCTCGATCTCTTGCTTCAAAAGCGGTAGCATCGAGTCCGAATCCTGGTTCTGAACAGCCTTGTTCTTGATATACTTTGCTCGCTGCGCAAACTTCAAAGTCGACAACGTCTCGCTGAAGTACTTTTCTTCCCCCGAAATCGTGGCGACGATCGTCGTGATTGCGTTTCCGCCCAGCGAATCCTTCAGTAGAAACGTCAACTTCGAGTCACGATAATGAACGTGCCGCTTTTGACCATTCGACACATCCACAAGCGACATGATCACGTTTCCCAGCGCTGACAACGACTTGTTGATCTGGGCTGCTTCTTTCAGGCGCTGACCAGCTGCTTTGGTTTGACGCTGCTTCTCCGAGCCAGCCAGATCCACCAAGTGCAGGTTCGACCGACGAGTAAACATCACCCCCGACCCAGTTCGCTCGGTTTGCACCAACTTGATCGTGAACACTGCGTGTGATCGCGAACTCTCTCGATTCATGTCTGTCGATGCCATGCGTCGATTGCTGGAGCCCAGTTGGAGCCACTCGATCGCGTCCGACTCGCTCAGGATCGAGACTTCACGCAGCTGCTCAACGTACACTTCTTTGTTGGCATCTTCTCGAAGTGACTTTGCTTGCTGTGTCGCGATGGAGCTGTTTTCTTCCAAGAGGTCAAAGATCTTTTCGTTGTAGATTTCCAGGTACGAGCACGACAGAGCGTACTCCAGTGCGTTTCCTTTCTCGATCGCAACGTGATTCAAGCGACGGAATAGATGGGCGAAAATGCGAGGAATCAACCCACGAAGCGGCGAGACTTGCAGCTCCTGCGCGTCATTCGAGCCGGTGCCACCAAGCATCGTGAACGTTTTACCCGATCCTGTCTGCCCATACGCGAAGATGCAGCCGTTGAAGCCGTTGATCGTGTTCTCCACAGCTGTCACGCCAATGTCCAAAAAGATCTGCTCCTGGGAGCTCGTCTCCGTGAAAACTTGATCGAACCCAAAGCGCTTCTCCTGCAGCGTTGACGGCGCGAGTGTCACGCCCTTTGCATCAGGTGCGACGTCCAGACAGCGCCGTGAGAGAGCCTGTTGTTGCTGCTGCTGCTGCTTCCGGTCTGCGTCACTTCCGGGGTTTGGTGGCCGAATGCGCAGCAAGACGCGGATGTTGTCGTTGTGCGTGGACGGCGACGGCGGGATCAGGGACTCGTACGAAACACCTTCGTTCATGCTACTGATGCTAGTGTGGCTGCCAAGCGAGTTTCCTGCGGAGACGTACGACACAGGCGACGGCACTTGAATCGTGAGTTGAGGTCGCTCTTCCTGTGTTGCAGTCATCTGGTTCGAGCGCTGCGGCGCCGTAGGAGTGGAAAAGGAGCGCGCAAAGCGCGGAGGCAGCAGCGATGATGACGACGATGAGTCTCCACCTACTGCCCCAGCTTGCTGAATCTTGCTCTGCGCATACGGCTGTGGTGGAAGCAAACTGGAACCCGCGACTGCCGCGGCGATTCTTCCTGGTGGCTGAATGAACGACGTGCTTCTCGAAATTCCGCTGCCGCCGTTCGCTTTACGCTGTCCCAGTCCGGGGATCCTACATGTAGCCAAAAAGCACATTCCCATCGTCCACATGATGCATGTGCACATTGACGACAGACATGCGAACGCCATTCACAGCCACATATACGCACATGCACGCACATACACAAAAATAAAAACAAAACGGTAAACACACACTCATCAACAGGCACAGTACAAGCAGCGATAATCCTCAGCAGCGAGCGCGACGAGAAATGCACGCACCTGGACGAATTCGCAGTAGGGATCGGCATGCTTTCTTCCTTCTTCTTCTTCTTCGCACAGAGTCGATCAAGGCGTTCACTCTTGCGCTGCCTGGCTGCTTGCTTCTTGAACGGCTCTGCTTGTGGTTTATGAGGCGCGCGTCAGTCGCAAGCTTCGCATCCACGTCGGTACTCACCGCTCGTAATAAAGCACGCACGAGAGAGAGAGAAGAGAAGAGCGTCGCGAAATAGAGAAAACGAACGAAGCTTCTTCCTTTTCTCTCCCTTCTTCTTCAAATGCGTCCGCCCGCCCGCCACCTTCACACGTTGCGGCGGTCTTTTGTACGTGCGTTGGCTGCTTTGGCTTTGGACGTGCGCAACGCGTTTCTGGGGAAGGAAAGAGAGAGAGTGAGAATGATGGTAGCGGGAGGAAACTGACTGGGATTCAGTATGGCACTATTTCCATCCAGTCACTTTTCGTTCTTTCTTTTTTGCACGGGAAACAAAAAGCGCCTTTTCAATCAGCTGCGCACTTTAGAGGGTTCAACAAATGAGACGCTTTGTTTTGCATTTTCAGCGTGCATCGCAACGATGTGTTGTTATCCTGCATGCGAGTAGATCGATATTGGCGTATGAAGGTGTGCGAATGCAAGTGGTCGTCGTGTGCGCGTGTGGCTGTGGAGATGCATGTTCGTCGCTTCATGCGCCCGTTGGTACTAGTAAACAGATGGGGAGACTTGTTGTTTGGTGGCTTACCCTTTCGCCAAGCGATATATACCTTCCTGATTGAAGGTGACGCGTTTTATAAAATAGTAGAGGTATTTTTTATGGGAATTAATACTGAAAATGCCTTTGAATCAGATATTGATTTAAAAGAGGTATCGTAGCGCAGAGGTACAGATACACCTTCAAAATGCCAAAATGTGCAGCTGACGGCTCGAAAACAAGCAGCTCTCGATAAAAAAGTTCAAAAGCTGCTCCAAGATGAATGGGGAACACACAAGAGGTCATGGATACATTCATTCGCTCAGGCGCTCGCTGTGACAGCAACAGCGCTTCAGTCTGCAGGTGCAGTATTCAGTTTTCCTATTTTTATTGTCTTTTTAACAGAGCAGAGCAGTCGCCCCACACGCGCGCGCAAGTCTTCACCCTAAAAAGCTACCAGCAGCAATCGCGCACCTCACGATCTTCGTTCCCTCCGTTAAATCGTGTGCGCGCGCGCGTCGCATTCAGAAGGTCTTCATCAGCTTCATTCACGCCACTAGCACCACCATCACACGACAGGAAGTTCAGCCACTCAAAGCGCGGAAAGGCACGCCAAGATCCGATCAACACCAGTCACGCGCGTCCAACTTCAGCATCTGCTTCTTCTCATCATCTCTGCGAGTCGACTTGATTTGGAAAAAAGGGGGCGACAAATAACCAGTATCTAAAGGAATTGAGCCATCCAGCGGAAACCGTCGGCATAGCCCATTCGGCGCACCACTGAGCACATGTACAATTCGATCGGACGAATACTGGCGTCCTTGTCGCCGCGAGCCTCCTTGCCGTACGTCTCGTACAAGCCCAGCGCGCTGCGCAGCTCGTCTTCCGAGGCGGCGCGTGGCACGTCGATCTTGTTGCCGAGCACCAGGAATGGCACGTTCGCGAGCTCGTCGTAGCCCAAGAGCGTGTCCAGCTCACGCTTCGACTCTGGGAAACGTTCGCGGTCCAGTGCGTCCACGACAAACACAACGCCGTCGACGGTCGCGAAGTAATCTCTCCACAATCGGCGAGCGGTCTCGTGGCCGCCGAGGTCGAATGTGCGAAGGCGAAGCTTGCCAATAATCAGCTCTTCCGAGTCTGCAGTACACAAACGAGAGAGTCACAAAACATCAGCATAACGCCACTCTCTACATACCCCACTGCACACCATCGCTGGCATACAACCGCACGCGCCATGTACGCCACAATCAC
Organism: Globisporangium cylindrosporum; assembly: GCA_038050675.1. Lineage (NCBI taxonomy): Eukaryota > Oomycota > Peronosporomycetes > Pythiales > Pythiaceae > Globisporangium > Globisporangium cylindrosporum. The sequence goes on along the minus strand of JALBZD010000188.1, from coordinate 25,436 downwards.
AATAGAACGTACTTGGGTGAAGAGTTGGTTCGTGGACAGCGACGCGGTCGTCCTTAAGCATGTGCAAAAGCGTAGTCTTGCCGGCATTGTCAAGACCGAGGAAGAGAATCTTGGCGTTTTTGTGGTACAGACCTGTCATACGACACAAAAGATACACACATACACACACGCATATGAGATCTCCTGCCACTCACTCGCTTGTCCAACCGTGCGGACAAGATATAGAGAAGAACAAGGCGCATGCTATCGCTCTGCTTTCCGCGCGATCCGCAGATCTCAGTCGCATGAGATGGCTGCCATTCTATACCAAAGCGCAACACACGTACCAAGGTATCCGAGCACACCGTAGAACCAGTCGAAGATGAACATGCTTGCAAGAAAGGGGGGAGGGGGGATAGAGGGAGGAAGAAAGGGGGGAATGAAGCGAAGGCTACGCTGAGGACGGCGGCGACGGCGGCTTCTTCCTTTGGTGTTTGCTTTCGCGTGCGGAAGGAGAGTGAATATGGAGAGCTCCCGTTTCGCTTTTCTTTCTTTCTTTCACTCCTGGCCCCAGACGACGAAGAAAAACCACCGCACGTGCATTTGAGAGGATAGAAGTTTCGATTCGCAGTAAAATATAAGTATTTTACATTATTTGAGAGAAGGGCTCAATGTTTACTAATAAAAATTGCTGTCAATACTATAAATTCCTTATGAATGAATATTTTATCTGTATTATACAAATCGTGCAGAGAAGATAAAAGCGGGTAAAAGTTTGTTTGTGTTAGGGGAGGGAAAAAGCATGGCGAGAGAGAAAGGGGCAACAGCTATTTCTAGCCAATCGCAGGCGATATCGTGGTCACGATGAACCCAGTACGCAAGTTTTGACTGAAAATGGAAATGGTGATTCGCGAAATCCACGAAACAGCAAGTGATTGGATAATAATGAAAATATTAGTCAAGGCATCAATTCAAAAATGAGTTGCGTGTACACAAAGGTGCTGCAAACTGTGCGTGTCCTTGTCTAGAGGGTTCAAAAGCCAAACATTCCTCGATTGCAACATCGTGAACATCGTGAAACAAGCAAGCAATAATCAGCTCGCAAGCACGCGTTCACTCACTCACTCATGCGGAGACGCGGCGTGGGCATCGGCGCGGTGCGCAAGAAGCAGGAGCAGGCCAAGCAGTTCAATGAGGTGGGCGACCAGCTCGCCGAGTCGCAGATGGCGCACGTGACCTCGCAGCTGGAGCTCTTCAAGACCAACCTCGAGCAGTTCGCGATCAAGTACAAGAACAACATCAAGAAAGACCCCGAGTTCCGCAAGATGTTCCAGATCATGTGTGCGCGCATCGGCGTGGACCCGCTCGCGTCCAAGAAAGGCTTTTGGTCTGAGCTGCTCGATGTGGGCGATTTCTACTACGAGCTCGCGGTGCAGATCATCGAAGTGTGCATCATCACAAGGTGCACATCCTTGCGTATGTTTGCCTGGCTGAGCGAGCACCATTGCTGCTCTTGGTTCGTGGTGCATCCATGTGCAAGAACAGTAACGCTTTGCCCATGAGCTGCTTTGAAGGGTCCTTCTGGCAGTGTTCTATTCAAATTCTGTTCCTGACTGTTGTTGTTCTGGATGTATAGACCAAAGAATGGCGGGCTGATCGGCATGAGCGATTTGCTGCGACTTCTCGCAAAGAAGCGAAGCACAACGATGCAGGTACGCTGATAGACTCGAGCGGGCTTTGAGAAGGATATTGTACACGTTGAACACACGTCTATGCTAACCAAAGCGTGTATGTGCGTTTGTGCTCCACGATAACAGAAAATCACGGATGATGACGTGAAACGTGCGGTGAAGAAGCTCAGCGTTCTGGGAGAAGGCTTTCAGCTGATTGAAATGGAAGAGCGAACGATGGTGCGTGCAACTATGTTGCTAAGCACTATTGGTTTACCAATAGATGCTAATCTATCTGAATGTCGTCACGCATGTGTGCTTGCGCCTTCAGGTCGTCACTGTGCCGATCGTGCTGAGTCAAGACCACGCGACCATTCTCTCGCTGGCGCAGAGCACTGGTGGGATGGTGACCACCGGCATCTTGACGAGAGAGCTGAACTGGGACAAAAAGCGCAGTATGCTGGCGCTGAACGTGCTGCTGCGGGAAGGCATGACGTGGGTCGACGAACAGGTAACGAAGCCAACCAAACTGTGGCTCACTTGTCAGCTTTTCACTCACGCTTGTGCAATCTACTGTTTCTCCTGCCGTAGACGAACGAGCCTTCGTACTTCTTCCCAAGTATCACTCTGTCTGGCACCTACACGTAAAGCTTTAAAAAAAATATGCAATCAGACAGCCGGACACGTACGAGATCGAATGCATCCAGTCTGCTCACGCTTTCTTTGACATCGTACTTAACCGAACCACCAAATCAAGTGTTGTCAAAATTGCTTTTGAACGAAAATGGGGAAAGCCAAGTTCACGTGTGAGTACTGCCAGAAAGCGTTCGACGACTCGCAGGAAGCGCGTCGACGGCACTTCCAGGGGCGCAACCACAAGGCCAACGTCAAGCTCTGGTACGACAGCTTCGCAGGTGCGGTCCAATCACTCTATCCGTTGCCAGCAGTCGTCTATCCATTGCAGCAGCGCCATCCGCAACTTTGCTTCACTCACTCACTCTCTTGTCTCCAACACGCAACACCTCATTAACGATCGGTTGTCCATCTCTCATCCATAGACCAAGAACATCGCGCCGCTGCAGCTACAGCAAGTTTATCAGCGGCTCCTACTTGGGTAGCAGCTCCGATCATCAGCCATGACAGCCAGCAGCCAGTAATGCCAGTGTTTGATCTGCGCAGTCTTCCGCCGTCGATGATCCCACCGCCGCCGGACGCGTTCCTGTACAGACGCACAGACTGGGGATAGCAGCATCGGATGAAGAAAAATGGCGATGCACGCATGGGCACTCGCACCATACACACACACACACACACATGCTTTTGAAAGGTACATTAAACCATATTGTGTTTTGAGTAATCTAGAACGGGGTTTTTGTGCTTGCGTGAGGAAGCATCTACACCTATTTATTACGCGAGCGGGGAGGGAAAAAGAGATAGAGAGGGCTTCGGCAGCGAGTGATAAACCAGCGCAGCTCTCTCGACGAAGTTCTCGCAGCGAGCAATCGCTTGCTGGGCTGGTCAAAACGAATGGATGGATGCACGCTCCACACTGACACTGCAAGCCTTTTCAATCACCTGAATCGCCGCAGACATATTCAGCCAGCCAGCCAGCCAGCCAGGCAGCCAGGCAGCCAGTCGCCGGCTACGAGCACCAATCGGACAGCGCGACACAGATAAACAACACAGGGTTTCATTCGTTTTCTTCATTCTTCATTCTCCTTCGTCTATCCACCACGGATCCACGGGTGCATCGCGATTTGCTCGACTGTCAGGCGGCGCGACGGGTCGTCCACGATCAGCATCTTCATCATCAGGTCGCGCACGCTCGGTGAGACGTGGTGCATGCCCCATGAGTCGAGCATATCGCTCATGCGGCCCTTCGCGATCATCTGAAAGCGCGGGTCCGCGTCGTCCGGTCGCTCGAACGGCGGCGCGCCCGTGACCATGATGAACAGCATCACGCCCGTCGACCAGATATCCGCCGAGAAGCCATTGAACGGTACCTGATTCCGGTAAATCTGAAAAAAACGACCAACAAGAATGAAAGAAAGAAATGGGTGAGTGTAAAAGCTTGAATGGGCAATCCATCCATCCATCCACGAATTTCAACACAGAAGAAGCGAAACGTTAATTACCTCTGGAGGCATGTAGAAGATCTTGCCGACGGCGCCAGCTGGCGGTAGCGAGTACGTCATGCCGTGCGAGTCGACCGGAATGCCAATCGAGAGCCCAAAGTCAATAATCTGTAAAGACCACAGTGCAATGGCGTTAGGTGTCATGCAATCAGTCAGTCCATCAGTCAGTCATACTCTCTGTCTCTCTCTTCTTCTTACCTTGGAGATGTCGCCGTCGAGCAGCACGTTCTCTAGCGACATGTCTCGGTGGCAAATGTATCGGCTCTGCAGGTACGACAAGCCCGCGAGCACCTGCGTGAACCAGTGGCGGCACTCGCGCTCGTCCATCGCGCCGCCGCTCTCGACGACCGAGAACAACTCGCCGCCGTTGCAGAATGGAAGCACCGCATAGATGAAGTCCGGGTCGTGTAAACACTCAATCTGGACGAGGAGCAGTGAACAAAGCGCACCACGTCAGCTTCACACAATATAATGCCACATGCGATACCACATGCATGCAATCTCGCAAACGTACTAGCGTCAATACGTTCTCGTGGCCCGGGTGCGAAAGGTACTGCTGTGCTGCGAGCTCGACGAGCGGGTTTTCTTGCAGATTGCCTTCTTCTATGATCGCCTGTACACGCGCATAACATTATCAACCAATCAGCATATCAATCTACACATCCATCCATCCATCCGTCCATTGTAACCGCAAAATCCCAACAACAATGCACACATCAATAAAAAAATGTAGTACCTTGCTCATAACTTTGATCGCGACTTCAAAGTTCGTTCGCAGGAACGTGCCGTGCGCGGTCATGTGCAGGCGCACGGCGTGCTTGACCTTGCCGTAGATGCACTTGCGCAGCGTGCGCACGAACTCGTACACGTGGCCCGAGCCGGAGAAGAGGCAGAGCACGACGCCGACGCCTTCGATCTGGCAGCGGCGCAGCTCGGCGTTCATGAAGTGCACTTCCTGCGGGATCGGCGAGCAGAGCCCATTGTGGTCGTACTGCTCCGAACCCGTGCGGAAGACATCGTCCGAGGCGCTGATGCCGAGCGCCTGCAGCTGCTTCTGTAGCTCTTCCGAGACCCCCTCCTGCTGCATCTTTGTGTTGGCGGTTGGCTCTCTTGGTAATGCGTTGGCGATCGTTGCTCAATGGGATGAATGAGTGACTGTGGAGCGAGCACTGGAGGACTGGAGCAGGGGAGAGAGAAAAGCGAAGAGCGAAAAAAAGAGAACGCGGAAAATAGAACCACGCGCTGCTTTTTGGCTCAGAGAGTGAGTGTGCGGCTGCGAATCGAGAAATAAAGTGCCAGACAGTGCAACGTCACTCACAAGATCCCTAAACCAGATAGATATGACAGCTAGCACAAACAGAATAAAGAGGAACGTACCGAAAAGCGCTGCTGAGTGCGTCCGGAAGAGACAGACAAATCCCAAAGCGAGGCGCGCGCTGACGTGATTAAGCGAGCGCTGTTACCAGGAAACAGTAGCAAAAACCCACACACACAAGAAAGCGCTGGATCTTCCTCTCTCTCTCTATACAGCGAGACCGACTGCCGACCACTTGACTTGCGAGAGAGCGAGCGCTCGCTGGGGCTTCTCCAGATCCACACGGCCGCCTGTTGCAGTGGCTCTTGAGCTCTCGAGGCTTCGCTTCGCTACTGCTACTGTGGCGTTGTCGCTCGCGCGTGCGAAGAAGGGGAGGGAGGGGCTCACTTTCGACGGACGGACGGCGCGCCACACACACACACACAAACACACGCACAAGTGCACAAGCAAGCAACAACTGCGAACGATATTCGCTACAATCAGCTGCTGGTCGCGGTGTGTGAGTTTGTCGAATTGAGCTGTTGGCTTGCGCTGGCTGGCCGCGCACACAGCAGACAGACAGAGAGAAGCTCTCAAATGGGGGGCGGCTGCCTGTTGTTGTTCTGGGGAGAAAATCAAGCAATAGAGCAAGCAGACAGGGCAGACGAAAGCAAAGGGGACGTGCCCAAGCAAAATGCCACATGGCAAAAAACGAAATAAAACGATTTGATTGGCTCACTAAAGAACCCCAAAACCCTTGCATGTGGTCCACAAAATAATGTAACCACGTATTTAATTGTGGACCACGTATTGAAGTGTACAGCGATTGTGATACATTCACAGATCAGCACCAGTCAAATGCCTATGCAACTGTGTAAGCTTCATTCTCAAGCGACGCGTCGCACAGAATGCGCCTCCTCCTTCCTTCATGCCAACCAACAGCCGCATGCCACTATAGATATAGTGTCACCGTCCTCGGCACCACCATCTGAATGAGGTGGGGGTACGCCCATCGGCAGTACGGTGGCGCCATTGGGCTCTGCGCCATCACATTCAGCGATTCTGCGTTGTGTGTGGCCGCCGAGTGCTGGCTGCGCGACGATGGCACGGAGATCTGCTCGCCCGAGCCGCTCGCGTGGCGCCTCGCGTGGTGGTTCTGGTTCACGACACTCGTGTTCGTGCTCGCGTTCCTGGGCTGCGGAGATCACCTCTGTTGCTGTCTAGGGAGAGAGAAGGCGACAAAAGGTGAAGATGACGACGAAGAAGGGGACGGCGTCGTCGATGGGAAGACGACTGTGGTAGGAGACAAAGCGCTGGTCGAGCCGCTGCTGTCTCAACCCCTGCGCAAAGCGAACCCCAAGACCAAGCGATGCTGCGAGTCGCAGCAGAAGCACCCTATCAAGCCCGTGTATTGTTACTTGGATCCATGACGAAATATCTATTTACTACTAGCTTCAATAGAGGAAGAGCACTTGCATTCGATACAGGTACTACTTGCTATAGCTGCCGGGCTTTAGGATATGCTTACACTGTCAATTTTCTGACGCGCATACCCACACCACACTCTGCTACACTACTGGTTATCTCCATCATCATCATCATCGCCACCACTGGCAGTGCCATCCGGATCCGCGTAGCTTAGCTGCGCATACGCGCTCACAGTGCTGTCACCTCCACTGGCAGCGTACTGCACGTCCGTGTCTGGGTACGACGCGATGTTCTCGCTCTCGATCTGCTGGTGGTTGGTCGTCGGCATTGCGTACTGCTCCGGGTAGCTGAACGCCGCGGCCTCGGTGCTCAGGCCCTTGGACTGAACCATCGCGACGATCGCATCGTGGTCCGAGCGCTCGGCGGCTTGCTTCGCGACCGGGTTCGGGTCGTCGAACGCCCAGCGGATGTTCAGCACCTCGTCGTGCTCAAGCGCCTGGTTGCCCATGGCTTCTTTCGCGAACTCGGCGCTCGTGCGGTGGCGGTAGCGGATGAAGCAGATTGACAGGCGGTGGATCACGTTCGCGCTCTCAACCTCGCCCCACTCGCTGAAGTGCTTCATCACGGTCGCTTCGAGCTCCCTGGGCTTCTCAACGCTCTTGAGTCCGCCGACGTAGAGTGTTCTTGAATTCCGCGTGAAGTTGCCGACGCCCGACATATCGTCGCGGTCCGTCGCGTGGCGTTCGCGGCCGAAGCAGTCGTGCATCATGCCGATGCGGTTCTCGTCCGCCATCGTCGGTATTCTGTGGTAGTAGTTGCACTCGGCGCCGCGTGCACACATGCCGCGCGCAAAGTGCATGCAGAAGTAGCGGTTCGCCTTGCTGACCACGTCGGCCTTGGTCTTGCCAGCATCTAGCTCCAGGATACAGCGCGTCGCCGCCGGTTCCTTGCCGCGGTCGTTGCTCCAGTGGTCACCGATGTGCTTGTCATACCAAATGTTGTACTCGTACGCGCCTTCGAGATGCGAGTTCTTGGTCGGCATGTGCTCCAGCTGCTTGCGCGCGGGGCGGCTCAGGTACTTCTCGTTGAGCTCTTCGTACTTGTTTGCGTTCTCTTCACCGACGCGTCCACGACCAAACCAGCCCGTTGCTATATTAATTAACAACACAAGAAAAAGCATACAAACACAAATGGGTGTCAATGCCATCCATATCTTCATTACGCAAATGCACACAATATATAGCAACAACTCAAGCCTACCGTGAGGGGCTGCCCCCATTTCCGCTGGACGCTCCCACTGGGTCTGGTTCGTCTCAACGTTGTAGTAGTAGATTTTGTTGGTCGCCGGGTCGAGCGCCTCGCGCCACGAGTGCTGGTCGCCCTTGCTATCCACCACGAGCGCGTCCGGCGCCGCCACTTTCTTGGCGCGGCACCGGTAGCAGCGCTGGCGGCGCGCGTAGTTCTCGTGGCTGCACTCGGCGCAGATCCAGTTCTTCTCATAGACCGTGTACGCGGCGCCGACGTCGCCCAGCGTGCCCACGGCCGTGAGCTTGCGCGGCAGCTCGCCCGTTGCCGCTCCCGCTCGCTTCATTTTCCTCGTTTGGCTTGCTTTTTGCCGGATATGATGCTGTTTGGCGTGGGCAGCCAGTATTCGTTTACAGAGGGAGTTGTGACCAAATTTGCTCGAATAGTATTTGGTCTTCAATTGTCACCAATATTGGAGTTTGCATTGAAAACTGTTATGTACCGGTACTACTGACAGAGGACTTCTATTCTCGGGACTGGCTTCTACATGTATATGGCCAAATCCGTTCAAAAAGAAAAACAAGTATGCTGGAATAGAGGTGAGCCGCGAGTGAGGCTGGACAAGGAGAGATGGATAGCTGAATGAACATTTGCTGCTGTTGGTATGCTGGCTTATTGAGCTCACTCACGTCATATCACGGCGGCACGATCGACAGACTGATTGAGGACACTTACACTGGCGAGCAGACTGCCCATTGAGCACCAGACACCAATACTTCGACAGCTACATCCACACGGACTCCTTAGTCGATACGCTTCTTGGAGCTTCCAACCTGCGAGAACCACGGTATGAGGCGCGAGACCTGGGTCTGGTACACCTTGTACTCCGGGTACTTGGACGCGGTGATCCACTCAGTGAACATAGTCGAGCCCTGGAAGAGCAGCACAAGCAGCACGGCGCCGACGATCGTCGGGTTGAGCACGACCCCAGACGAAGTCACACTGAAGACGTAGAAGACACACCACTGCGAGAACTCGGCGAAGAAGTTTGGGTGGCGGCTGTAGCGGAAGAGTCCGCTGCGGTTGAAGCCGATCTTGAAGTCGCCCGTGAGCGGCTGCTTCTTGGCGATCAGCGCGTACTTCTGTTTGTAAAAGTTCCACTGTTGCTGGTCCGCGACCGTTTCCAGAAGCAGTAGCGCCAAGAAGAGACCCGACGCGATCCAGTCCGCGTCGGTCAGCGGCACGCGGTGCATATAGGCAACGTACGCTGGCAGCGCCGTGAGGTAGACGAGCACGTTCTGGTACCCGGCAATGAACACGACGTTAAAGATCTGGTACAACACGGCGTTCATGTGCTTGCGCAGCACGGCCCAGCGGTAGTCTTCTTCGCTGAGGCTGTAGCCGCCCTTGCGCGCAAAGTTGAACGTGAGGCGTAGTCCCCAGAGCGTCGAGAGCACCACCATGATCGCGAGCCGGTCGTCCAGCTTGCCGTCGTCCAGAAATGCCTTGTACGCAAAGTGCCACACGAACAGGAACGGCGTGATCGACCAGATGCGGTCTGTGAACGAGTAGTTGCGTGTGAGCACGCTTGCGATCCAGCAGAAGAAGACCGCGACGAACAGCATCTGGAAGCTCACGGCGAGCGCGCCGCTGGTCGCGTAGGGCAGCGGAAACGTCTGCAGCGCTTCCTTCGCCGCGGCCTCCACGTGCGGGAGCACCAGGTTCCAGTCCGTAATCGGCGACGCCATTCTTGCTGCTGTTTGTCCTCTTGTGTGTCTCGCAGAGGTGCTTGGGCTTATGCGCTTTGTGCTCGAGGCGCCAAAATCGGATGTGGTGGCTGTTGCTCACTTGCAGGCAGAGAGGGGTCAGTCAAGTGGATCCTTTGCTTCGCTTCGCGCGGGCAGCAGCTGACGCAGCGGAGCCATCGACGCACTCTTGCCTGTTTACGAAAGTCCACCGGCACCATGATGACATTCGTTGCTCTTCTTGTGAAATGTCGCACAAGGTTGTCAAAGTATGTCTGCTCATCTTCATGAAGTGAGGCTCTAAAAATACCGGTAAATAGACACCCTGGAAATACGCTAAACGTAGTCACCGGTATACCGGAAGATACCAATCCTTGATTGTTAGCAGGCGAGAGTGATGGTCAAGTCAGCAAGAGATTTATTTTCCCGAGTGACTTGATTTTTGTATGCTCTTGGAGACGACCTCTTTACAATTTATGGAACTCCCTTCTAGACTTCATTCCATTATAAAAACAGGACATTTGACTTGAGAAGTGGAAATAGACCCTTTTATCTCAGGTTGTCCGCCTTTCGAGATTCAAAGCTTCAGCTCGCATTCTTTCTGAAGCCCGCATCCGCCCGCCCACATGCTCGTGCGCGGTCGTCGTCCACGCCGAGCGGCGCGCGCACTTTCAGTGTCTACCGTTGCGTGCATCTTCCTCACCACAGTGCTGTGCATATGCGCGCGCTCAGTGGGAGCAATGGATGCCATGGGCGCCGCGCTGGAGGAAGACGCCGTGGCACTCGCGCAGACAGACTCGCTAAAGCCAGCAGCAGAAGGAGGAGGAGGAGGAGAAGAGCTCAACAAGGCCGCACGAGCAGCAGCGCGCGATGTCCGCTATCAGAAAGAAAAACAAGTGAATGTACTAGGTGCAGATGGCGGTGGCGATACGTTTGGCGTTACTGGGGACGAGAAACCAGTCGTGACGACACGAGCGAAGCAGCCGAGAGGAAACGGCAAAGCAGAGCAACAGCCAGAAGAGGACCTACCGATGCTCGGAGTCGAGCTCTCGCCGGCACAGTTGGAGGCGATCGGCGTGACAACGAGCCCACCGCTGGATGCGAAGGCGGAACACGAAGACAAGGAGCAAGAGAAGCCCAAGTTCAGGGATATCACTAACCCAATCAACATCGACGGAGAAGACAAAGTGGCTAAAAAGGATCAAGGCAAACAAACGGAAGCACCGACCATTCCGATCAACAGTGTCGATACTGATGCAAATGATGACGTGGCGCAAGGAGCAGCAAACGTGTCAATCGATCATGTTGAAGCCCATCTTCACATTTTGCAGCAATTGGAGCTCAGCGTGGCGCAGAGCATCGACGAAATGAACATGAAGGTGGGCTCGCGGTTCCCGAAACAGCGCTTAGGAGAGTCTCTTCGAATCAGCCAGGAACTGCAAGTGCTGAAGGTATGCTCAGGTCATCCTCTAACATGGCTGTGCGTATTCAAGTGACCCTTGCTGACTGTTTGTGTGATGCTTCGTGCAGAACAATCTGAGGAAACTTGCAGAAGGTTTGAACGGTACACTTTCTGAGCTGGTCGTGGTGGAGAAAGACTCAGAGAAGAAGTCCAAGAAGCTGAAAGAAGTACTCGAGCAGCAGAAAGAAGAGGAGCAAGAGCAGTTCATCGAGGAAAACGGCATGAAGGTCGTCGACTATGAGACCGGGCACATCCGCAACACCACGGGGCTAACTTCTATCCAGCTACAAAAACTCGAAGCCGCGGAGAAGAAAGTCGATCCAGCTGTGCTTCACTACGACTTCAAGCTACTCGGCCAGATTGCGATCTTATTGGGAGTATCGGCGATTGGAGGAATCATTGCAACCTACTTCAACATCCCACCGAATGTCGGTTATCTTCTCGGAGGAGCGCTGGTCGGACCATCATGTTTGGGTCTGGTTCGACAGTTCAAGGAAGTGGAAACTATCTCTTTGTTTGGCTCGATTTTTCTGCTCTTCGGTCACGGAGCGGGGTACACGCCGCAGAAACTCGACGACAAGTTCAAGCAGTACTTCCTCGGAGGTATGGCGTACATCACATCCATTGTGATCTTGGTGGCAATGGTGTCGATGTACATCGGATGGGTAAGTTCCAGTTCTAGTTCAAACCTACGATTGGCTGCGTTAAGAGTTGTTGACTAACGTTGTTTTGCCTGTGCTGCAGTCATCATCGTTTGGAGAAGGCTTGATCATTGGCGTCGCCGTTTGCTTTACAACAACTGCGCCGCTTTACGAGTACATTCGCGCGAACCAAATCCATGAGTCTTCGTACGGACGAGTAAGTGTTGCGCGTTATCAGACGCTATTATCGTTGAACTGTCTTTCACCACTGAACCTTTTTGCTCTCATATTTTCACAGACGCTGACTGCCATCATTGCAGTTCAAGACATCCTGATGAGCTTCGCACTGGGTACTCCGGAGTGGTTTTCCAGTCGATCAATGGGCTGGATCGGATTTGCTGCGATACGCTCGATCGTATCCTACGGGATCGTGGTGATGCTGGCGTACGCGCTATACCAACACGTCGTTCCTCGACTTCTGCGCTTCTTGATCGAGATGGAGCAGGTGCACCACTCTCCGCTTGTGCTGCTTGGCGTCGTGTCGGTGTGTCTGTTCATGGCACTGTTTTCGGAACACATCGGGTTGTCGCTCGAGTGTGGTGCATTCCTGGCCGGTTTGGCGTTCATCAATGCGTCCAGCGATGCGAAGGCGGCGTTCACGTCAATCCGTGTGATGGAGAGCTTATTCGGGAGCATGTTCTTTGCGTGCGTGGGTATGATCCTGAACCCGATATTTTTGCTAAAGAATGCGGGCGAGATCTTGTCGATGGTCATCTTGATCATTATGATCAAGACGTTTTCAATGACTGCAGTGATGACGTTCTTCAATGTCAAGATGGAGAAGGCGCTGCTTGCAGCTGTTGGTCTGTGCCAAATTGGGGAGCTCGCGCTGATTTTCATGATCAAGGCGCACGCGACCAAACTCGTGTCTCGCCGCATCTACTTGCTATTCGTCGCTGCGATTTCGGTCTTTTTGGGCTGCTCGTCCATTTTCAACCGTCAAGTTCTGCTGGCTCGAAGGAAGAATGTGTTTGGATTACCGTCCATCATGCGTCGCTCGGCTCACGATGTCTTGGCTGGCAGCAACGACTTGACCGTGCGCACGTATTCAGCTTCAGACACAGATCAGGGCAGCGACACGCTCTCGCCCGTGTCGACCCCTCGACGTAAAAGCACAAAAGCAGTAGTCCAGTAGGCAAAAGCAGACAAGCAAGCAACTTGGTACGTTGGACTTTTTTTCATCGCATTTTATATATAATCCGCATGTTGGCACCACTTCTTCGGGTCTCATCAATGCTTTTGTTCAACAGAAGAACATAATAGTTACTCTCTTGCGCTGGTGTTGTTGTTATCACCATTTCTGTCAGGTGATGATGCTGTCTCATCAACCGGAGAATACTGGTTTGCGTCTTCAAACTCGGTGCTGCTGTCTTCCTTGTCGTTCGATGAAGAGACTTGGGACGCGTTCGCGTATCGTCGGCGCTCCTGGACGGCTTTCTGCAGCGGCAGTGTCGCCTGTTCGAGCAAGAACGCAAAGCCGTCGCGCGTTTCTTCGTTCTGGAACTCAAGGTGCAGCTCGCGGAACCGAGTCGTGACAGAGAGGACACACCCGGGGTCAACTGCGCGCTTGCAGCCATTCGGCAGGTTCGTTTTGTGCGCCGCGAAGAATTCCGACTGATCGCCAGTCGTCATGGCGCGGATGTCGTTCAAGTTGATCGAATCGTCCAGTTTATCCTGCGTCTGTGTGATGGGCATAGTGACCACTGATGCTGAAGAAACACGACCAGAAGATGCAATCGTCGTCGATTCAGCAGTGGTGCTCTCATCGAACGAAGATGCAGACGATCGCGAGGCACTGAACGAGAGAGAGAAACCCCCACTTGCAGTCCGCTCTGCCTTTCCGCGGTCTCGTCGGAACGATTTCCACCACAGTTTCTTCTCGCTGGTGCTCCTGTCCGACGCAGAGCTGTTGTTGCTCGAGTTGCTACCAGTGCTGGAAAGCGTGCTGTTTCTCTGCTGCTCACCCTCCTCATCCTCGATAGATGGCTCGCTTCGTCGTCCACCGGCGTCACATCCACTCAAGCGATCCATCTGAGGATGCACATGGAGCTGAGGCTGGCTGTTGCTGTTGTTATCTTTCGAGATTCCAAACAGACTCGTGAAGCTCCGTGCATTCTGGTATCGCAAGAGCCCGCGCTTGAAGAGCTTTGGCTGCCACGTGATCGACTTTCCGTCGTTTGAAAGGCGGAGCTTCGTGCGATGTGGAAGGCCGTTGCGGCCATACTTGACGACTTCAAACCCGCCCATGGCAAGCTTCTTCCGGATGCTGTCCGCCATTTGCTGCTTTCGAGTCAAATCCGCAAGTCTCTTGCGCTCCTCGGCTTCTCTGCGCAGCTGATCAAGGATCTCCTTGCCTTTTTGGATCCATGGATGCGCGCGAAGGTATGCTGCCGATGGACGATGACTTGGAGTGATATGCAGCATCTTGGCAATCTGTTCAGGCAAAAACGAAGAGGCGAGGTGAGTGTACTGAGAAAAAAGCGAGAAAATCGACCTTGAGTTAGCTTACCAACTCTTTGACGGTCGGATCGACGTGGCTCCAGTCTTTCGACGGGAATCGCACATTGAATCGGTGCGTGCGTAATTGGGAAAGCTTCATCGGGAACGGAGGATATCCGCAAAGCATGATGTACGTGACCACTCCGAGACTGAACACGTCGACTTCAATGCCGTACGGCTTGCCGTCAAGAATCTCCGGCGCCGCGTACCCAGGAGTGCCGCACGAGTCGATCGATTGCTCGGTAAAGTCGTTCAGCTGCTTCGCGAACCCAAAGTCGCAGAGCTTGACGTTGTCTCCACTCAGCAGCACGTTCTCCGGCTTGATATCGCGGTGGATGATGTTCTTCGAGTGGCAATAGTACAGCGCCTCGACGAGTGCTCCGACCACTTTCTGAGCCTCACGCTGTGGGAATTTGCCCTGCTTGACGATCTTGTCGAACAGATCGCCGTGCTCGGCAAGCTCCGTGACGAGGTAGCACTTGCTGTCGTCTTCAATCACTTCGTGGAGGCGCATGATATTGTCGTGGCTGACGCGCGAGAGCACGTACACTTCCTGGCTCAGCGCCGCGCGATCCACTGCTGACAGCGCGGCTTTGTCGACAATCTTGCACGCGTAGAAGCCTCCTTTCTTGCGGTGCGTGACTTGCTTCACAGTCGAGTACGAGCCTTCCCCCAGGTGGCGCGTGATCGCGTAGTGCTGATGGAAGTCGAGGAAACTCTTCTCGCCCTTGCGGTAGATCACATTTGGAGGAGGTGGATTCGCAAACTCATCCTCTCGTTCGTTCGAATTCTCCTTCAAGTCCGAGTTTACAGTCGCTTCCCCTTCTTCTGAGGAGGCATCATGTTCAGGGTTGTCGTCACCTCTGCTGCTCGTGTTGTTGTCTTTCGCTGCGCTTTCATCTTCGTGTTTGTCACCATTGTTCACATTTCCACGGATTCCCTAGGATCAAGTGCAACCGCGGCAAGACTGAATAAAAAAAGGGGTTCCAAGTTATGCTGATCCTCAAAACGAGTGCGTGAGCCTTACCTTGGACTGCGCTGGCGAAAATGAAGCGCTGGCGTTTACAGCCTTGAGGTTCGGCATCGCGGAGCTTTGCTGGCTCGGTCGGTCCTGCTGTTGACTGCGCTGCTGTTGCTGTTCCTGCTGCGGAAATGCTGGCTCGCTCTTGTTGTTGCTGCTGCCGCGCGTCCACCCGAGAAACTGGCGCATTTTGAGTCTTCCTGGAAGTATTTCACGCGCCGTGGGCGACGCAAACACGCGATCAGGTTCCCCGCCAATGCACTTGGCGAATGTCATGCTTGCGCACTCTGTCTTGCTCTGCTGATCTCCGTTATGAGTTTCTTCTCCCTGTTTTAGTGCGAGAGCAGGAAAGGAGAAACCCCCGAGCACAACAGCAAGAGACTCGGTTTGTTGGAAGTCCAATCCTGTCTCAATCGAAGTCAGACGCAGACCCGAGTGTGCGGACGCGTGATGATCCGAGAGTGATGGAAAGGGATCAGTGGACAAGCCCAGCCTGCTCGCTCTCCAAAGTGGGATCGTGCACCTCACGCTTTTACTGAAACAAAAGCGGTCTATTTAAAATGCAGGTAGGCTCTATAAAATGTGTTGGCAACGCGACCGAGAATGGACTTCGCCGTTTCGCACGCCATTCACCGCCTTGAAATGGCTAAATGCGCATGGGCATTTGTAATCTCAGAGTCTCTGCTATCATCAACCAGCACATTTCCGAAACTGGAGATTCACGCGATGCTGCTTGATGCTTTTGCTGAGATTCCAAAGTCGGAGATTCTGGGATCACAAGAGTGCGATGCTACTTGATTTTGCTTTTCTTTCTCCTGGTAATGCGACTGTGCAGCGTGCGCTATTCATCTGCTCCATATTGAGATGCACTCACCTAGGCTTATTCGAAGTTGAACGAACACCTCGGGCCTTGCATTTTGTACGAACGTCTTTTTTGCGTTTGCGATTGACAGATTGTATGGAAAGATTTTCCATGGAAACTCCCTGACAGACGTGACGCAGTCACGTGGCAAACATGGCAGTGCGTGTGTATTGTATGTAAGATGATGCGATTTTTTCTATGAACACAACACCATGACACGACAGCAATGCAATGGCAGCAATGGCAGCAATGGCAGCAACGACAGCGCTTCTCGTGCATGTGCTCTCAATGCACTCTTGCGGCACTCTCAGCACCTCCGCGCTGGAGCGTTCGTCAAACGATGAGCTCTTCGCTCTGTCCGCCCGCTGCTGCCTGGTCTGCGTCCGCGATCTCAGCCATTTGCAGCGTTAGCGCAGCGTTCAGTAGCGCCTCCTGCGCTCGAACGGCAGGGAACACGTGGATACTACACACCAAAACCAGGAAGAAGGATGGACAGGCCACAGGTTCAAGAGTTCAGCACACCACACCATAGCGAAAGAGATGATGATAACCCACTCACCTGAGGTCGTTGAAGGCCGCTTCGTAGAGCGCAAACTCGTCGTGGGCCTTGGACAATCCGGTCTCCAGCAGGGTCTCCGAGAGGTACGGAAGCACGCCCACGAGCACGGACGCCCTGCGCGCCGCCGCGTTGATGAGGCGGTCGCTGTACGCTTCAAAGCTACAGCAGATAAATACGTCGTCACAGCATGAGATGGGTGCATTGGGTGTGAGTCAGATGATGCACTTGGTAGGGGGAGGGTGAAATGACGAACTGAGTGTACCTGTTGCCGATGATGATGACGTCAATGAGTTGCTGCGCGGTCTTCCCCCAATTACTCGCGAGCACGTTCTGGTAGAGCGTTTTGCCGCAGTGCGGCATGAAGAACACGGTGTTTGAAGACACGGCACGCTTGCCGCACTCGTTCTGCTGGATCGTCGAGAAGCCAAAGCATTCGGCGATCGCTATGTCGCTCTGAATAGGTAGGTACATACAGCAGTTGACTGTGAGAATGAAGCTCTAGCGATACAGCAGCAGCACAGAAGCACAACACAAGGTTGGCACTGAATTGATTTGACAAGTACCTTGTTCATGACGGGGTCAAAGATCTCGGCGACGCTGTTCTTTGCATCGATGCTCCGCTCTCGGAGTGCATCGAGCAGCGCTTTCGCATACGCGAGCTGGTAGACAGCATTCGTGGATGAGCAGAAGCTGCCGAGTCCGTAGCTCACGAGATGCACCACCGGAGCCTCTGTTGGTAAGGTTGCTGCGAGTGCGCTGTCGTCCTGCTGTATGTCTGCTGCTACTGCTGCTTGCAACTGGAAGTGCGCGTCGATCACACGCACGGTATCGACGATGAGCTTGCTCTCGCGCAATGCAAATGCGATTTGCGTCACGCGGCGCTCGATCGCGCTCTGCTTGGTACTCGAGACCCTCCCATCGCTCGCATCAATTGAACCGTGACGATGGCGATCGCGACTACGAAACCATAGATGCGCATACAAATACAAATACATCCGCGTAGAGGTAGTGAGAACTTGACAGCCCAATCCACACAGACGCGTATCGATAGTGATGGAAGGATGCCACTCACTTGTTGTGCGCTTTGTACTTGTAACCAGACGAGGTGGTGGACGAAGAGCTCTTCGCCGCGATGACGTCTACGAGCGCATGATGCGATGGTGCAGCGCTGTGTCTACTGCCGCTGCGCTGCTGCTGCTGCTGCGTCTTCTTCTTCTTCTTGGATGCACCGCGCGACACGAGCTGCCACTCGTCTGCTGCTGCGGCTGCCGCGTCGGTCGTCGCTGGAGCGCTGACATCGCCAGCCACCAGCATGTTCGCTCGATTTTTGGCTGTGATCACCCGATTTCGAGTGAAAAAATCATCCGATTTATCAGGTTTGAATGGACATCCATCTTGCGCCACATTCTCAGACCTGACCCATTCTCAAATGTGTGGATTAGATCTGACTCCGTCTACTAGATTTAGTTAGCACTGCTTTTAGCTACTGTGTATTTTATGTTAGAATACATAAGTTCGCAGGCTGAGCGAAAGTAGAGAACCGGTTATTATATGTTAGCAGCCACCAATGTAGCCATGCGAATAAATGAACCCTTTTGGTATGAAGCTCTTTCCTGGTCAATGGTAACCTACCGCAGCATTTCCTCGGGTACGACGGCCGCGAGACTGTCCCTGCGGCCGGCGGACATGTCCTGGATCGGCGTGATGGGTGTGCCATTGGCAGACGTCTCGTCGCCGTTCCCAAAGACGCGGCCAACCCGTAAGCACCCAAAGCAGTCGCAGGAGCCCCCGAAGCCACCGGCCCCCATCCCCGCGGACGAGAAGAGCAGCGCGAGCGCACCAAAGACGACGATGATAACGATCACCACCAGCAGATCCGTGTAGAAAAAAATCACGCCGCTCATGTACTCGTCCGGGGACATGATGCTGTACATCGTCGACGCGTCGTACGAGAACCAGATGATGAGCGCGAACTCGAGCAGCAGCGAGAGCCCGAATGCCGATCCGGACGAGACGAACTTTTGCTCAAAGACGGCAAAGAGCACGGTCGAGCAGATCATGACGACCCCGAACGCGATGAGCCCCGCTCGTGTCGTCGACATGAGTGCACGCTCGCTTCTATCTCCCCCTCCTCCTTCGCTCGGAGTGCTGCTGCGCCGCTCGAGTCCCGACAAGGGGATCATAATTGAGACGGCAAAGAACGTGAAGCCGCAGCAGAACAAGCCTGCATTTGTGTTGAGGTACACCTGAACGCTTGAGAGGAAGACGCTGAGCGCGACGCTGAAGAGCAGCAGGATCATCCAGTTGAGCGGGAACACGGCGTGTCCCAGGTAGAGCAGCACGAGGAAGAGCACCATCACGGCCAGAGTCGCAAAGAGGTACCACCCTGATGTCTCAAACGCGCTCTGCATGAGACTGCTCAGCACGTTCTCATACATGAGCAGCACCATGAGCGACGAGATGAAAAGCAGCTGCAGCGCGAACACGGAGAACATCTTGCGGCGGAACCCGACCTGGATAATCAGCGGCAGCGACGCGATGCAACCGTCCTGGAAGATGATCGACGAGCGGGGTGCGCGCTCTTGCTGGAGCGCGTTCAGATTTGAGGCGCTGCTGTCACTCATGGTGTTGTTGTTGCTGCTGTCCACCGTGACATCCGCCTCGTTGTCCTGGTCGAACTGCTCCATGCGTCGTCGCCAGTAGGATTTCCGTCCAGTCCTCGATCTGCTTCGTCGTCGGTTAACTTCGAGCGGCGTCAGCTCGACCCCGTGGCTCGCGTTCGACGATGCTATCGAACCAGACTGTGTCGACGCCAGTGACGACGACGTACTGCCCATATCGGACGGTACGAAACAGGACTGGCAGCTGGTGCTCATGCGCTGGTTGTTGCTGTTCACATCGATCGAGACGTCTGTGTCCCCGGAGCCCGAGGCGACGCGGATGATCGGGATCACGCGGCGGTCGCGCGTCTCCGGCGACGGCGGGCCGAGCGATTTCTTCTTCTTCTTGCTCATGGCGTCCACGTCGCTCTTTCTCTCGAATGACGCCAGAGAGAAGGGATCAAGCAAGAGAGCAAGCGTGAGAGTGGTGAGGACCTGTTCACAATCGCATCGCATCCAGCAGGACCAAAAATAGAGGCTTCGGCGCAGCTTCGATGCAGCTCAGCTCAGCTCAGCTCACTTTTCAGATCGGATCAAGATACGTTCTGGCCTCCACAGCAACAGCGAGCGAGGCAGTATAAGATTCACCTACCTACCTACGAGGGAGGATTAAGATTAGATTCGATGAGATGGGTGGGATACATCGTCATCGTCCAACAAACACGCAGGTGTCCCGGTGTGCGAAGCAGGACTATACTTTCATGTTGTTGATTGACAGGCGCCGTGTTGTTCTATTCGGAGCTTCTGGGTCTGGAACGGAGAAGCTCTTGGGACAGCTCTTTTAGATCTGGGAGTTGATCGTGTTGCTCTCTTTCTCACCGTCTCCGTTATCCCAGCACGTGCTTTGTTTATTTGGGGTTTGTAGAAGGCGCAAGCGGTCTGTGTTTCGCCACTCGACAGCATGCCATTTTCCGGATCGATGCGTCGTCGTCTTTCCGTACGAGAACCTCGATGGTCGGCCAAAAATGCGTGGCCAACGAGTGAACGACTCTTCTGACCAACCGTCTTGCAGGAGACATCCGAAGCAACCGATTAGCGACTGCCTGACAGAATAACAAACAAAAAAGATGACGGTACGCGAAAAGACGCGCCTCCACGCTACCTTGGGGCTTGTTTCATCCATCGCCAAGCCATCATCAACTCAGAGACAGAGCGAGGCTTGTCCATAATCACTCCAGCGAGGGGAGAGCACTTCTTCATCACGTCAGCTCCTGCGCTCCTGCGCGCACACTGCGAGACAACTTGCAGCGCCTTTGAGCAGGTAACACAGTAGTCTCTCCTAGCCACATCTCAAGCTATCTCTTGGCTCCTGCCCAGCTGCTGCCACGGGATAACATGGGGCTCTCGCAGTCGCATGCCGACTTCTTCCACGACGCGAACCAAGTCGATGGCGACCAGATCGAGATCTTCGCGTACTTGCGGCGCGTCGAGCAAACGCTCTGGAGGCACGAGCCCTGGTGGGAATGTCAGCAGCAGCAGCAGGATGGCGGTACTATCAGTGGGTACATTGATGGAATGCAGGAGCCAGCACAAGACTCGTCGGCAGCACTTGTGCGCTCGGATCCTGCAAAGCCGGTGGTAAGTCGTGCGTGTTCACGTAGCTAGTACCCACCTAAGCGGGCTGTTGATTCACCTTGTTGCTTGGTTGGGTATCCGACAGACGCTCAAAGAAGCGCTGAGCGTCGTGCCAAAGATGATGCACGATGGCTGGATCGCGCCGCTAGTGGCACTCATTGAAAGTGTCGACGCTGTCGTGCAGAGCGTCGGGCTCGCGCTGCTGTCCAAGATCATCAAGACAGGTACGAGCGTTCATTTGCTAGTGAAAAAGTACCACCGCACTCACTTGATGTCGAGCTCTGTGCTGTGTTGTGTGAACCTCTGCGTATGGGCAGAATCAGCCGAGTCGATCTTTATCACAGTCGGTGGCATGGACAAACTGGTCGAGCTGCTCTACTCGGAGCTGACGAACGTCCAGTATCTCGCGCTTGAAGTCATCTTCGCACTCTGCGCTCGCAACAGTACGCTTTGCGGTCTTGGCTGCGGCGCGAAGCCCACTCTTTCTCTCTTTCTCGTAGACCAGCCAACTGACTGACAAAGCCTCTTGCCCGCTCGTCTTCTTCTTCCTTCAAAGCAAAGATCGTGCCAAAGTTCTGCAAACTCGGGCTCGTGCGCCACCTAACGTCGCTCACGAAGAGCGACATCCCGGAGCTCGTGCTCGCGTCGCTCAAGATCCTGCGGCTCACGCTCCATCAACGTCAGTACACACACTAGCAAAGTAGATCATCAAGCCAAAGCCGTGTCATCAGTGAGATGGCTGGCCAATCCTCATGTTTCTGACTGGCTTCTGCTGTTTTCTCCCTTTGGTAGACGCCGTCAAGGCCGAGATGACACCTTGCGCGATGCTCTCGGTGCTCATGGGGCTCATCGATTCTCCGAACAAGGCGATCGCCAAGGCCTCCGTCATTTGCATCGGGCTCTCATTGCCAAACGGTACGTGCCTGCAGGTAGCCCTGTGCTTTACTGTGAGATTCTCTTACAGCCAAGCTCACCATGCACCGACGATGCTGTATGGATCATGCAGCGGAGAACCTCGCGGAGATTATTCGGCTCAGGTGTATCGACGCGTTTCTCAAGTTCATGACGCCCTCAAACACCAACGCAGACGCCGTCATGTACGCGTTGTCGCTCATCGCCGACGAGACCGACGCGATCTTCCCCAAGGAGATCACGCTCTCCACGTGCCTCAAGATGCTTGAAACCCTGCGCGGCGCGGCGAAACGGTCTAAGAACGCGAGCGCCATGGGCTTCCTCTTCGCTGCGCTCGCAAAATCCGAGATCTTCCACAGCGCACTGTGTACAGAGCACAACCTGTCGATCCTCTCCAAGCTCCTGGTCGGCGGCAGCGCCGAAGTGCTCTGTTCCTCGTCGTACGCGCTGGGTGTTGTGAGCATGTACGCGACCCAGGACAGCATCAAGGAGCTGTTGTTCAAGGTCGAAGCTCCGCAGAATCTGCTCAAGCTGATCTCTGCTCCTGGTTCTGGGAACCAGTCATCCGGCGAGAAAGTGGTTCGTCTGGCGATCTTCGCGCTCGCGTGTGCGCTTCACGAGGGCGTTGTCCTCGCCACGACGAGCGGGAAAGCTGTGTACCCAGAGACTGCTGTCTCTGATTCGCTTCGCAACCGAATGTTGACGCTCTGCCATTCGCTCCTGTCGTCACCGCAGCTGGTCGACCAAATCTACAATCGCGTCGTGCTCCACCATTTCACAGGCTCGTCGTACGCGGCTAAGATCCTTGCGTGTCTGAGCTTCGACGCGGACATCAAGCTCAGGTGCTGCAACGCCGTGTGCATCCAGCGCATGCTCTGGTACACGAAATCCGCGAGCTCACCCTTCCTGGCTACGTGTCTCGCATTCTTTATCGAGTGCACCAATGCCAACAGCGGAGTACCCGCACAGCAGCAGCTCCAAGGAGAGTCAAGCAGCCCTGAGGCTACAGTAGCAGCTACTGTATCGCAAAGCGAGGCGTTTTGCATGTGCATCGAGCAGCTGCAACAGCAAAGCGACAATCTTGACTCGTCGTTCCTGCCAGTCTTCGTGTCGCTCTTCCAGAACCACGCTCCAGACCGATTGTTCGGCCTCGCGGTGCTTTTCAGCAACTTTGTTCGGAGCTCACGCTCGATGAAAGCGGCGCTGAGCGTGAAAAGTGTGATCGACAGTATCGTGGTCACCATCACACGGCTGAACCACGTGGTGCTTCACGACCAGGCGCTGCGCTTCCTAGACGACCTCACGACCAGGCGCTGCGCTTCCTAGACGACCTCACGACCCAGAAGAATGACGCAGCGCTCCTGGTCCTATTCGAAAATGACCCCGACCGCATCGCCAATCTGCTGCACTCGATACAGCACCCACACATCCAACTGCGAGCCGCGACGCTCTTGAGACGCATGTTCAAGCGCCTGAATGCACTGGAGATCCCGTCAGTCGCGGCAAAGCGCCATTTAGTGAAACTGATGAGCTCTGGAGCTTCTTCTGGGGTTTCGCCTTCTGGAGCTGCTCGCGATGTCACGATCTCCGCGTGCCGCGTATGGGGGAATCTGCTTCTCTACGAAGACAAGCGTGCAGGCTTTGCGAAGATCACGAACGCTGTCGAAGTGCTACTCATCCTGCTCAGTAGATGCACAGCCGACTGTGACCCAGGCACAACACCCGCGATAGTAACAGCCAGCGATGGTACCTCAATGACTCAGACCTCGCTCAAGAACCTGCACGTGACAATGCGCAGCATCCACCGAGCGGCTCTGAGCGGTGAGATCAAGAAAGTGATGGTCGCCGCGCCGCATTTCCTCTGCATTGTCGACCTGTTCACGCACTTCGACGAGCGCATCGTACACTTGGCGATCATGACCATGACGCATATCGCTTCAGCCTCAACAGGTGCATTGAGGAAATACATCGCGGTCGCCCCCGTGCTCACGGTCATCAACTCGATCCTGCGGGACCGCGACTCGAGTGCGCAGAACAGCCGGTCGGTCGCCAGGCTCGACTGCCTGGAGCTGCTCAGCGTACTTGGCAAGAAAGAGCCGTGGATCCAGAACCTACTGGTCGAGTACAAGATCCTGGACGCGGTGGTTTTGCTCCTGCACTCACCACTCACTACTCTGGACTGGCAGCTACTGTGCCAGTGTCTCGAGACGCTCGCATGGATCGCCAGTGGGAGCGAATCCCCGGTCCGCAAAGTGCTCTCGACCTCGAAAATAATCGACTTTGCACTGCGCCATGTAGATTCCTCTCGTGAACAGGTCACGAGCGCCAGTCTCCACCTGCTGCAGCGGCTCTCGTTCGAGAAAGAGGTCAAGGACTTTGTGAAAGTCGCGAACGGGCCATCGATCATCATGCGCGCGCTCAGCAACCGCAACGACAGCGAGACGAAGACCCGCGCGTGCTCACTCATTCGCAATCTCGTGACACGCCATGACACGAACCGGAAACAGTTCCTGAGCCTTGGCGCCAACAATTACTTAGTGACGCTCGTTACCTCGCCCTCACCTAGTAAGGCGCCAAGGGCGAAGAGCTTCTTAAAACTCAAGATCAAGGGGCTCTACGCGATCGCCGCGATGTCCGAAGGCACCAACGCGATTGCAAAGGCGAGCAAACAGGAGATTGTCGAGTGCGAAGACTCGCTCAAGCTCGTGCGTCTTGTGAGCTATGGCGACGACAAGAACCTCTGCGCTGCGTGGTGCTTCACGCTCGCGATGCTAGCCCAGGGCTCCTCCTTGAACCAGAAGAAACTGGTCGACGCTGGCGAGGTTGTCGAGCTGCTCGTCAAGTTCCTTGCCTGCAAAGAGCATTCTCTGTTGCGCGTGTTTGCCGCGCAGCTGCTCGCGTACGTGGTGTCCATGCCGGAGAACCGTGCGGTGGTCATGAAAGAAGGCGGCGAGGGCTTACTACTCACGATCATCGACGCGTTGCACTCGGATTCTCACGAACTCCAACGGTTCACGGCGTTCTTCGTCGCGAATCTGGCGACGCGCAATGACGAGAACAAAGCGCGCATCGGCGCTTCGGGGACGATCCCACCGCTCGTCGACCGTCTCTCGTCCAAGCAACTCAATGTGCTGGAAAACGTGCTCAACGCCGTGATGAAACTCGGCAGCCATGCTGGCAATAAGGTCAAGTTTGGCAGCAAAGTGTCCTTTGAGAAGCTACTCGCGCTCGTGCACCACGATGAACTCGCGATCCGGAAGAGTGCGGTGAGCACGATCGCCGTACTCATCGAGGGCAACGACGTGAACAAGAAGTTTTTGTTGCAGTGCGAAGGCTCCGTGGTGACCGAGCTCTGCGCGCTCATGAAATCAACGAACGGCAAGGTGGTCGAGAGCGCGATGCTCATTCTGGGCGAGCTGTCGCAGCTGCCAGACCAAACGCTCGAGATCTCCAAGTACATCGACATCTTGGTGATCGTGCGCATGATGGAGCACGTCAACTTCAAGATCAAGTGCGCGGCGCTGACGACTGTAATGAACCTGACCAAGGAGTCGTTCAACAAGCTCCGCTTCGGCATCAAGGAGTGCATCGATGCGCTGCTACTGTGTCTCAAGTCTGACGACCTGATCGTCGTCGAGCTCGCGCTCTCGTGTCTCGCGAATCTGTCGTTCACTGCTGCGAACGCGAGT
>JALBZD010000187.1:0-49746 GCA_038050675.1 Globisporangium cylindrosporum | reverse complement strand
GCATGCATGTGACTATTTTATACCAGGGCATCAAAACGCCATCACGGTTGTTCTGTTCACTTTTTGACCGTGGACAAAAGGAGAAAGGAAGAATGCGGACGCGACGATGGCAACCGCAGCAGACGCAAGACGCGTTGGTCAAGAGCGCCACTGCCACTCATATACCAGCAGCAGCAGCAGTAGCAGCAGCTACGCCCAGTGACGGCGACAGCAGCGACAATGACGCTCAGAACAGCAGCAGTGGTGATCATGGGGATAGCGACGATGGCAGCGACACAATACCAGTAACCACACGAGCACAGATCACCAACCACAAGAAGAAGAAGCAGAAGCGCGCAACGGAGCAAAAGCAGTCGCACGCGGCGTGGGACGACGACGCGCTTGTGTGCCTCCTGCAGCTGCGCTACGTTGAGATGAACGACCACTTTCGCAACGAGTGCGTCACGAGTGCAGACACAGCGGACGCCTGGAGCGTGCTCGCGAACGAGCTCAACCTGCGCATGGAGGTGACGTTCAGCTCGCTGCAGTGCCGAAGCAGAGTACGTTATGTTACTTGTTAGTTCGTTAAGCGAACTGTGTATCTCTATGTGAGCTTGTACTGACTGTGCCGATGCTTATCGATACTTTAGATCACTGCGCTGCGCAAGCGATGGGACGAGCACTCGATCACCAACATCCGCAACGGGACTGAGCAGCGCACCAAGCACGTTGAGGCGATCAAGCTGCTCACGCGGCTGTACAGACGAGGCATCGTGACGCCGCTGCAGCAGGTGGCGAAGATCACGCCGCGTTCCGATTGCCGCGGCCACAAGCGCTTTGCGGAGGGCTTCAGTGAGGAGGAAAACGATATGGAAGTGGAGAGTGGGGCCCTAGCATTAAGGCGGAAGCGACAAGAGCAAGATGTTGACGATCATGAGGAAGAAGACACGACGAGTCTCGATGATGATGAGAACGAGCTCCAGCCGCATGTCGATGGAGACAATGGCGCTAATGCTGCTGCTACCTTGTGGCTGAGCAATACGTCACTGACACTTGAGAGAAGGCACTTGGAGCTCTTTCGGCGGCAGGTGCTCGCGGAAGAAGCTATCGCGCAAGCCACACAGCAGCGAGTCGAAGCGACAAAGCAGCGGATACGAGCCGAGAGAGAGCAGCTCCAGCTGTCTCGAGATGAATTGGAGCTCAAGTTGTTCACGATGGCGGCAGCAGCTGGGGGATTAGAAGAAGAAGAGCGCGTCAAGTGCGAGTTCGTGGCGATGAAGCGCCGACAAGTGATGGGCCGCCTGGTTCGCGATTTCGTGTCGACGAAGCAATTTGAGAAGGAGGCGGAAAGAGAATGAAGAGCTCGACCCTGCGTTCTGCCTAAACTCCGTCCTGTGGTGTGTGTCGTTCAGCTTCGTATCCCAAAGTCAATGCACGTGGATCTCGTCGACAGAATCTCCAACCTGGAAGTGGCGGTGGATTAATACGTGGCGTTCACTGTCAGATATCCTCTCCACGACGCTCATGGCGATCGAAAGATGGCGAGCCTCTGCTCTGGAACCGAACCGAAAGATATGTTTTGGGTATTCTCTTTGTATTTGTTCGCAGGTCAGATGGCTTGGACTTCTCTCTGGTGCTGTCATCTGCGTTCGTTTCAAAATGCTTCGTCATTGTGCCCTCCAAAAGACCAGCAGGTGACTGAGATTCTTCTACGCGCGTTCACGCATTTGCATCGCTGGTTGTTCAGAATCAGATGGGAAACCTGAGCGGACGACACGCAATGTGTGACTTGTGAGCATCAAAGGTCACATACACAGCCTTCCTTCCTTCCTTCCTTCCTTCCTTCCTTCGTTCATTCGAGTCGCCCATCGCGGCTCTTAGCCAATTAACGGAAGAGCTACCTGCTTGTGTGGAAAGAACCAAACTCAGAAGTGATCGGTTTTGCTTTTTTGGCTGCGAGTGAAGGGATTTGATCCGTCGTCGTGGCGCGGTGGTCGGCGTCTCTCTCTCTCTCTCT
This sequence comes from Globisporangium cylindrosporum, assembly GCA_038050675.1. Lineage (NCBI taxonomy): Eukaryota > Oomycota > Peronosporomycetes > Pythiales > Pythiaceae > Globisporangium > Globisporangium cylindrosporum. Next base: position 47,750 of record JALBZD010000187.1, on the reverse strand, counting down.
CTCTCTCACACACACACATTCCCACATTTCTCTTGAGGCGTCCGTGACCAACAGGACAGACTGGGAGAGCGCGACCGATAGGATAGATCATTTGCAGACAACAATGGAGTGCGAGCTGACAATGCAGGGGCTACTCGGCATGGCACTGCCGATCGCCCAAACGTCGTTGCCGTACTGGCACCAGGAGCTGCTTGCACAGGACGCTGCGGGTGCGTCCCGCAAGCGCCAGCGGCTCTGCTCGCGACCACAGAGTCGCCGTCCGCGAGTCTACGAGGTGTGTGCGTAGCTGTTGGCTAAGCGGGGGATCTCTCTAATCCCTCTTCAATATGACTAACCGCGTGCTTGAATTGTGTGGTTATGTATGAATACAGAGCGATCGCTTCATCCCCGCGAGGTCCTCGATGGACATGGAGTACTGCAACTACATGGTTACGGAGTCACAACAGCAGACAAGTTTCAGCGACACTGCTACCTCCAGTGACGCAACTACGAACGCCAACAACAACAACAACAGCAACACTATTGGCAGTAGTTCAACGCGCACGAGTGAGCTGGACAAGCACGTGCGCTATAAGGAGGCGCTCGCCGCGAACCTCCTGTACAACACCAACAACCTAAGCCCTGAGAGGCAGTCATGCTCGCCTCTAAAGAAGAAATCGCTGCTGCACTTCCACTACAGCGACAGGGAGGACAACTCGTCCGCTTCCTCAATGGAGAACCACGCGTCGCTTCGACAGTTGGGACGGATGCACACGCCGATCGTGGCGCCCTCGACGCGCCGTCGACACATTCCGTCGTCCCCCACGCGGATCCTGGACGCGCCGGAGCTCCGGGACGACTACTACCTGAACCTCGTCTCGTGGGGTGACAACAACGTGCTCGCCGTGGCGCTCGACCAGATCGTGTACCTGTACAACACGGAGAGTGGCGCGATCCAGGAGATCAAGGCGTGCACGACGCGCAACGACTACGTCACCTCGGTCGCCTGGGTGAACGAGCCTGGGAGCGGCAGTGCTGGCTGCTACCGAGGCGACCGCCTTGCGATCGGCACATTCAACGCGGAGCTGCAGATCTGGGACACCACGGCCACGATGAAAGTGCGCACACTGCGTGGTCACCACGAGCGCATCGGCGCGCTCGCGTGGAACGGCAGTATGCTTGCGTCCGGCTCGCGCGACACGAAGATCATCCACCACGACCTGCGCGGCGGTACGAACCAGCACATTGTGTCAAAACTGGTCGGCCACCTACAGGAAATCTGCGGCTTGGCGTGGTCGCCCGACGGCAAGACGCTGGCTTCAGGTGGCAACGACAACTGCATGTGTCTCTGGGACAGCAGCAAGTCGGGGAGCACAAGTTCGTCAGGTTCGTTAGGCTCAAGCACGGCACCGCGACAGAAACTGCTCCAGCATAAGGCGGCAGTCAAGGCACTCGCATGGTGCCCCTGGGAGCGCCACCTGCTGGCGTCTGGCGGAGGCACAGCGGACCGCACGATCAAGTTCTGGAACAGCGCGAGCGGCAAGCTGCTCAACTCGGTGAACACAGGCTCGCAGGTATGTGGTCTGGTCTGGTCCAAGACCGAGCGCGAGCTGCTGTCGTCACACGGCTTCTCGCAGAACGAGCTCTGTCTCTGGAAGTACCCGACAATGACACGCGTGCGTGAGTTCACAGGCCACACGGCGCGCGTGCTGCACCTGGCGATGTCCCCGGACGGCAGCTCGGTGGTCTCGGCCGCGGCCGACGAGACGCTGCGCTTCTGGAACGTGTTCTCATCCTCGAAGCATACCGCGCAATCTCCGCTGCTCTGTGAGCGCAGTTTCCTGCCCAACAGCGGCGTCATTCGGTGAAACAGTGGCGTTCCTGACGTCATGACAATTTCTACAACACTGTTGAAACAAATACGAGAGGTTGTATAAAGAAGTAAGATTGCATGTGATAAAGACATCAAATAGCTCAAGAGCAGCGCATATCAATTTACGTACCAGCTATACTTGTTGGTTGGCTGATTGTCTCCGTCGTGCTCGCAACCTACACAGACGTGTGAGCCCAAATCAGAGAGAACGAGACATATGAAAACATACATACCGAGACGGTAAAAACGAAATTCATACTCGGTGTTACTCTTATAAACCGCGGCACCACCTGACAAAAAAGACCAACCGTGTTGCAGTGGAAGTCTCGAGCGCTATTCTTCTTCATCTTCTTCTCGTTGGACGCTGCTGCTGTTGTCGTTGCTTCTTCTCCATAAACCATTCTTCTCTCGTATGCGTGTTTGATACTCGTGTGCTTCGCTCGCCACGTTTGTCTGCTTGCTGTCTGTCCGTTTCGTCTTCACTGGGGACTTGAGCTTGGAGGGACTGGAAAGATGCTTCATTGCTTGATTTGCTTTGATGTTGACTTTGCTGGGCTCGGTAAACAGCATTTCCCCACCGCCATTTTCACACTCTATCGTTTACTTAATATTACCACATTTCCTTCTATCATTGTCACTCGACGCGCTGCTCGGGGATGCGCTCGAAGCGACGGTCCGTGGGCGAGCAGCGCACTTTCTTCGGTGGCCCGATGCTCACGGACCCGCGGTAGCTTCCACCGGCGAACGAGTTCTGCGACGAGCTGAACTGCGACCGGCGCTCGCGCGTGCAGATGTAGTGGCCCGCGAGTCCGTCTGCGGGGACGAGGTACCCAAATGTCACGGTACGCATCGGCCCTTCTCGCACAGACGGCAGTCCTTCCACTGGCAGCACCGGATCGATCGTGAAGCTCTCGTCGTTGGAGATCAACACAATCTCGATGTTGAACATACTCGCCGCAGCGTACAGCTCGGCGGTCGTCGCCTGCTCGTCGGGGGCTTCTCGGAACACCTCGTACCGCTCGCGGAGGTCCTCGACATCCTGCATTAAAAACGTCGCAAGCTTCTCAATGTGCTCGAGCGCGTAGTCCATGAGCTTTAAGCGCAGGAACTGCGCGGCCGCCATTCGTCGCGGCGCCATGCCGTCCGCAGCGCCGACATTCACGACCGTCATGCTCGATGGGTAGTCGCGCAGGCACTGGAGCGGGAACATTTCGTACACGACGCAGTGCAGCAGACAGGAGCCATCGGGAGGCATACCCACGCCCATCAAATCGAGCTTCATCAGCTGCTCCTCCATCTGTGCGCGCTGCATGTCCAATTCGGGGGTGATGATGTCCGACGGCGTGACTGACATCATGGAGCTTCGCGAGAGCGCGATCGACGGCCGCATACCGTTGCCTTCTGAGATGGATGTCGTCGTCGTGTTGTTCCCGCCGCTGACTGGGAACCAGCTGCCGCGTCCGCCTTGCTGCGCGGCCGAGATGCCGCCAAACGAATTGCTGCTGCTGAACGACATGCCCTGCAGTCCGCCGCTGGTTCCCGTCGGTACTGTGTGTCGCTGGTAGTTGCTGCTGCCGATGAAGCCCGTGCCGGACCACCGATAATCGCTCGAGTTGGACGTGACCGACGACATGGTACTACTGGAAGATACGGACCGGAAGTCGTCGTCGTCATCGCCCATGACGCTCGCAGTGGCACTCATGGCGATCGCGTCCGCGGACGCGAGGATGGACACAGAGGGCCGCAGCGCCGCGTCCTGCTGTTCGTAGTACGGGTTCGATCCGAAGCCGTTGGTGAAGCCGACGAACGCCTTGAGCGTCTGGCTCTGGATGGACATGACGTGGAACGCGATGAGCGGCGGTGAGCGCACGACCATGCCCAAGTAGTTGTCGAGCTCGCGCATGCGCGTCTCGAGAAAGTCGGCGCTGAGGTTCGTGCGGAAGAGCGCCTTGCGGCGGTAGAGCGGCGGGAACTTGATCCCTTTCAGGTGCGCGCTGTTGCGCTTGCGGAGCTGCTCGTCGAGCTTGCGGAATGCCGTGAACGAGCGCCAGATGTGCCAGGACGTCGAGCCCGTCGAGTGCGTGCGCGACGAGTAGAACGAGATGTGCACCACCACCTTGAACTCGGCCTTCTTGTTCACGCGGTAGTCCTCCACGGTCACCGCGCACTTGTAGTCACCCTGGATCTCCTCGGGCGTCATATTCGCTCACCTGTCTGCTTCGCCTGTGCTTCGCCTGTGCTTCGCCTGTGCGCGTGTACGTGCTGCTTTCCCTTTGGGGCGTTGCGGATTGAGATTGGGGCGGGCGGGCGACTGACGAGTGAAATGAAGTGCGGGCTCTTCGTCCGCGCTTTATCTTTGGATGTGTGTGTTGCTTGGGCTTGCTGCTTTGGTCGGTCTGACTTGGTCTGGCTATGGGCGGCAAGCATGCATGGGGTCTGTCTTGCTGCTGAGCTGGCTCGTGTGGAAGGAGGGTACAGAGCCAGCCTTTTCCCTCGACGGAGGAGCTGGGAGATTCGAATGACGACTGCGAGGAGTTTCTAATTTTTGATACAAAAGTCATGATTCGACATTTTTGGTGATAAGCACAATACTCAATGTATCCTCTTGATGTAAGAATTTGAGCGTATGAAAAAGAACGAGAGATTCTTGCATACGAGCCTCGACTTTTGACAGGATAAGAATGTGGATAATGTCACAGCCCTAAACGTACTTTAGTGCAGATCATTGTGACACAGAATTTGGGATTTTAGTCAACTGAACTTCCGTTTGTGACACAATTATCTTGATTAAGCACGCTTACAGCTGTGGGATTATCCTCTGCTAGACAAAAAAATAGAGTGCCGAGTGGGGTGGACCACCCCACGCACGTGGACGTGGGGCTGCCAGGGGTAGGGCCGAACGGGATGTTTGCCGTGCGAAAGAAAGGTCTTTTTTGACACCAGTTTTGGTCGTTTCACACAAAAACACACACATCCTTAGAGCTACCATTCTGCGGGGCTGCGATGACGCCGTTATTTCGTTTGAGCACCATAAAATTGGCTTTCTGTGCCATATTACGGTAATTTACTGGAACTACATCTGTGAAAGCAATGCGCCTTGATTCCTCCTCACGACGGACGCTTCAGCGAAGCGTATCATTGAACGAGTTGACGGTGCTTTTTCCTGAGTTGCTGCTTTCTCTCTGTTCAGTATCAGCAACGCTCAGTGGATGGCGTGAGCTGATCTACGATGGAAGCTCCGCAAAAATGGTTTAATCTTGGGCTGCGTCTCTGTATGTGCGGTTTGCTTGTATTATAAAATCCGTTTATTTGCAGTCTGAAACGTTGCTATAACACGATGCTTGGCATTTGGCGTTTCGAAACTGTCAGCTTGGCAACAGCGGAGGGACGGGTCCACCCTCTGTCGTCTGGCCGTCACCTGCTCGATTGCCGCCCAATCTTTCTCCTGATTTCCGACTCCGTCAGTGCAATTGCTTTGTTGATTTTGACCAACTGAGTCGGCCTGTGCAGCCAAAAAATATTTGGCTGGATTTGTGGAAGCCAACCACCGCCAACTTCAGAATCAATCGTTGAAGCAACTCAAACGACTGAAAGATCGCGGTCCTGAGTTGGGACTCTGTGATTGAGGTGGAAATGCCGCCAACAGCCATTGGGCTATTGCGTGACTGCAGCAGAAGGCTACCATTTCAGCAGACGAGAGGGATACAGTCGATACTGGACTCCCATGATCAGAATCGACGAATGGCCGCCACACGTTATTTAGTGTGTGGTGTGGTGTGGTGGGTTTGGCTCACCTTTGATTTGCTGGCTGGTTGGTCGACCGGTTGACGAGAAAGCCAGCGATGCGACGCCTCCTGTCAACCGTATCAACCATAGGAGACTCACAGATTGACTGGCGTTCACTCAATTTGTCAAACGATCCAACACACAGACAGACAACCTGATCCAATAATATCACCACAATCAATCGACGGAAGCAAGCTGTTGATGGTTGGTGCTGCTGTGTGTGTTAGTACTGGTCCGCCTTTATGAGAAGACGGAGTGAAGTGCGCGCGTAGCACACTGCTGCTCCTGAATCACAACGCCACATCCGCATGGCGACTCGCCACGAAAACGGAATTCAATTCGCACCAACAGCCGCCTGCCCGCCTCTCTGGCGTGGCGAATTGCGTCGCGCGTTGAATGTCATCTCAGCACCAAATGACAGGCGGTTTCTCGAGAAATGGCACAGATCGTGTGAACCACCCACATGTTGAACTGTAGGAAATAAAATAACTACACGTGACAATATAAACTGTCATTCCGTACTTTTGACATGTATTTATTTGGCAGCTCAAATACTGCAAACGGAACAGCGTGCTGTAGCAAGCTTTTATCGGAGCTGCAAAACAAGATATACATAACTGTATCGCTGATGGACTTGATCTGGTGTTCAGCTCCAGCTCAGGTCGGTCACCACTGTTTGTGCACTAATGCTATTGAATAGATCACCACGAACGGGTATTTGCAACACTGAAATCCTCCAGCAATAGTGACAGCAATTCTTTGCTGTGCTTGCTTCTCCATTCCTCGCGTGTTTGTATTGGAAGGGGGGCACAACAAGCTGGGAAAATCACAGCTCGTCCAGATATATGTGGTGATATTATGTACTCGACAAAAACTATGCTACACAAGCAAAAATATTCTGATACGAACCTCAATGAGATACGAACCGCATTTTTTGCATTTCATCCGCCATTTCAAAACAAAAATGGATCCGATGGATATCATGCGCGAATACATGCTGGCGAAAGAGGAGCATGAGCGAGCGCTCGCGGCTGTGGGTGCCGTGCGCCAGCAGCTGGAGACCGCGCGTGCAGAGTACGCGGACGCCCACCAGATGGAGCTGCAGATGGAGCAGGATCTGCAGAGCGCGACCGCGAAAGTGGCAGCGGGACTTGAGGAGATGCACTTGGGTGCGTTAAGCAAGAATAACGATGCAAGCGCAACGTCAACCAGTGCGGAAGTTGAAGCGACCAGTACTGATGCTGTAGAGGGCGAGCGAGCTGCTGCTACGATGCCAGCCATTGGTGGCTTTCTGGTGGAGTACCATCGCAACATTGGCTGCTACCTCTGCTATCTGTTCATCGAAGATGGCAGCAAGTATGACCAAGTGAATGCAAAGCAGCTCGCGATCCAAGTCGATTTCCCGGCAGTAAAGCTGTTCGTCAACAAGCAAGGCAGAAATGTTGAGGACTCAACTTCTGATGACAAGGATGGTGCTGATACAATGGAAGAGCAGCTTTGGTGGTCGACCGAGATTGAGCGCAATGTGGACCAAGCAAAGTGCGTGATCGACGTCAAGGTATGGAGGATGTTGTATTAGCCATTGTAGTACGCACATTGCCATTGCTCATCTTATATTGCACTTGGTGCTGATAGGCGGACCACATTTACTTGCGACTGCCGGTGAAAGAGGGCGACAAGGACGTCGCGGGCGATGGCTTCTCGTCGTTCAGCCAGATCACCTCGGACGAGCTCGCCAAGAGCCATTACAGTAACATCGTGTGCCGCGCGTGTGACAACGTGTTGGCGCGAGCGACTGCTGCGAATCCGATTGAGAGAGTGCTGCCGCTTCCGTCGGCGAATTGGATGGACATGTTTGACTTTTGGGGGGCGGGGCTCGGCGCTTTCGAGCACTTGCCGCGAGAAGACATCTTCGCCCAGAAGGCTCGCGTGTACGTCGGAGAGTCGCACATTTTGCTGCATGAGGACAACACGATGTCCGAGGCACTTGCAACCGTCCCAGTCTCTACGACTGCTACTACTCCTGCGAGCGGAAAGCGAGAAGGCGCCAGCGAAGAGGAGGAAGACTCAAAGAACTTCTGGCAGCCTCTTCAGTGCTCGAAATGCACTGCCGCACTTGGCATGCGACACACAGAGAACGTGCAGACCATTCGACTCGACAAGCACTTGATCGCATCAAAGAGCGCTAGTGCTGCTGCTACGAATGGATCTCCACCAGCTGCGAGCGGGACGACAGAGACGGACATTTTCGCACGGTACACAGTCGACAGTGTCGTGTGCACCAAGCTTCTTGAGTTTGCCGACTCGGACGGCGTGTTCCGGTTCACATTGCGCTCGTCAGCTGATCAAGTGGCTCTTCAACTCCAACTGCTGAGCTGGGAGATGCTGATTAAGGTCAAGAGCTCGCCCAGTGAGTTTCGCAGAGTGCTCAAGGTGGTTTATGCGTCTTCTCCTCAAGCCCAGACGACAGCGAGCCCCTTGCCGGTCGCACCAGCTCAAGATCTGGTCTTTGCGCCAGCAGTCTGTGACGCTGTCGCCTCTCGCCTGCGGACAAGCTCAACGTTGCTGCCTGCGTCTCTGCGGAGATTCAACAAGATGGACGTTGGCTATCTGTACGCGTAGTCGGTCAGCAGAGAGGCTGATTGAACAGTATCAACTGATAGTATAGAAACCCAGGTCATTCGCAAACAAAAATCAAGATCTACTTGTAATTATCAACGGTGCAAAATAATACGAAAACAAGGTCGATATGTGGGTCCTCCTCTTCTGTGATGTCCTACGAATGAGTGCGCTTTTGGGTTTACTTGGTCGGCGCCCAGTAGTCGATGATGTCTAGTGCCACCTCGCAGCTCTCGCGCACGACCTGCTCCGAGTCCTTGAGGTAGACCTGCAGGATCTCTTCGCACTCGGGCGTGCCGATCGCGCCGAGCGCCTCGGCGGCTTCATGGCGCACCATGCGGTGCTCGTTGTGGTCCATCAGCACTTTCTTGAGCGATGGCACGGTCACCGGGTTCTCCATCTGGCCCATCACGTACGCGACCTCGTGGCGGAAAAGCGCGCTCGAGTCGTTGTAGCCCTCGGCGAGCGCGAGCGCCGCATCCGGGGTGTTGCGGTTGCGCAGCGAGAACATCGCGCGGTAGCGGTCAAAGAGCGACTTGGTTGGATCCAACAGTGTCGCCTTGAGCGTTTCAGTCGGCACGTCCTTGCTGGTGGCAGGCGCAGGGTCCACCGATAGGTACGGGTTGCGGTCGTGCTCGCCCTCGACGATCGTACCCTGTGCCTTCTCGAGCTTGTACTTGACCAGGCGTAGCGCCAACTCGCAGGTCTCCGAGACCTCAGGCGCAGGGTCCTTGGCGAACTTCTCCAGCACTGGGATTGACTGCTCGTGGCCGATGGCGCCGAGCGCTTCCGCAGCCTCGTGGCGCACCATGCAGTCGTCCTCCACGTCCTCGACGATGGTCTGAAGCGTCTCGCAGGCGTCGGCGTCCTGGAACTGGCCGATCACGTACGCCAATTCGTGGCGCATCAGCTCCGAATCCTTCTTGTTCAACAGGGCTGCGCAACAAGCATCAAAAGAGGCACAACAAGGTTAGCATACATGTTATTGAAGCAGGTTTAATCGCAATGGCAGACACCAGCATAACGCTATCGCCAGCTTTGTACAATCAAGACCAAAGTATTGTACGTAGCAACCAGCAGTCGCAATGGCTCCCGTACCTGTGAGCAGCACCTGGAGGTCCTCCTTCTGGCCGCGCGAGCGCAGGTAGAACACGGCGCGTGTGCGCTTGCCCATGGGCTGGCTCAGGTCGAGCAGCGACTCGGCCAGCGCGTCAAAGGTCGGGACGGTCTCGGAAGCAGTCATCGTAGGCTATGGTGGTGGTGATCGATTGATTAATCTCAAGCGGAGCGAGTCGCAAAGTGCCCAAGTGCAAGGGCGCGGATCGAATGGAATGGGTGCCTCGCTCTTGCTCTTTGCTCTTGTGACTGTTGTGCCTGTTGCCTTGTTTGATTGAGCTCTTCCTTCACACATCCATGCCACCACCTTGCTGGACAACCAATGGCAGCGCCTGGCAGGATTTTCCGCCAATCGCGAAGCGCCGAGGGCGTGCCCAGGGTGGCCCACATCGCTTTATCCTTGTTTGATGGAATCAAGTAGTTTCAGGCAGCAATTCGTCCGTATGCTATTCTAGACCCCAACTAGCCCTATTTTATGTTGGTCACGTAAAGTTGGGCATGCAACTTCAAATTCGAGCAGCTTGTGCGCTTCAAATACCAAACCCAAAGTCAAAGGGTGTTCTCTTTGCTCAAAGAGCGACTTTCAGTTAGATCTACTATTAGAAAGCGCGATACTTTGTTGAAGAGGGATTTTCTTGGTGGTGGATACACCGATCGTGATCATCCATGGTCACGCTCAAGGCTCGCTTCTTCACTGTGACCCAGGCAACAGGAAAGAAAAGCAGACGACGTTCGATATTCCGCCCTCTTCGTGCGTCCTTCCCGCGCGCGGCTGAAGCGAGCGAGCGACACAGAGAAAGAGAGTGTGAGAGAGAAGGAGAGAGTCTGCTTGCTTGGCACCCACCATTTCTCGCGTTGCGCGCTTCGGTCAACATGCAGCTCTTTGTGCGCACGGTAAGCGGCGGCTCCTTTCTGTGCCTTTTTGGATTGATACATGTGTGGAAGAGCTGAAGCTCACGATGTGCGTATCTTGTGTGTGTATCCGTTTTCGTTGTTTGTAGGACACTGGAAGAACGGTCGTGCTTGCAGTAGACTACAACGCGACCATCCGAGAGGTGCTAGCGCTCGTGCACGAGAAAGAATTGCAAGCGAGCGGCAATGACAACCAGCAGAGGAAAGGACTCTTCAACGAACTCGTGTCCAAGAATGCTGCGTACGGTAAGCACAGCCCAGAAGTAGACAAGAGCGACTGCGAGGGTGACGGTGCTGCTAGCAACGGAGCGTTCCGAATGAAGCCGCGTGCTGCATCGCGGTATCTCCACTATGGCGGTGTGCCGCTGCGTCCGCAGCGCGCGCTGTACGAGTATGGGATCCAGAACCACGCGACGCTCGAGCTGTCGGCGCGATTACGAGGCGGCTGCTTCAGCTTTTCGATCATGCTCTGGATCGTCATCTTCATCTGCTGCGTCTTGAGCATTTGCACGTGCGGACTCTCGCTCGGTGTCGCTGCGATCCTGCTCCCATTTGCGCTTTTGCTGCCGCTCTGCTGCTTGTAAGGAGAGAGCGATCGTGGGTTGACAGGTTTGGTGTTGAACGTGAAGTGGAAGAAGACGAACGAGAGAGAGAGAGAGAGAGAGAGAGAGAGAGAGAGATCAGTGGGATGGATAGAGGAGGCGGGGATAGACAGCTAGACTTTTTGGATGAGGAGTGGAAGAGTTGTGCGTCGAAGTGTGCAAACAATTTAATACAGCAATGTGAGTGTTAACGATGCCCCAAGATCGTTCGTCCCATTCACACAGCATGACAAGATGGCGAATGGCAACTCGTCCAAGAAGCTCACACGACGATCTTCGAAATGGATAAAACATGGAAGTGGTGATGGATGAAAAAACAGCCCAGCGCTCGGTCCATCTATTTTGTCTGTGAGGTAAAAAATCCTGGGCATATGGCGACAAAATAATTGATCACGCGCAAGCGAGAGAGACAGAACTACCGGGAGGAAGCCACTACTGGAATGCTTCTGCTACTGCTTCATTCGCTTCTCCTCGACAGAAAAGATCATCGTCATCTCTCTCGTTCCGTCCACGCCTTCGCGATCCTCATCAGCAGTCTCGCGCGCATTCCGGTACAAGCGCCGCCTGCGCATACCAAACGAAACGCGGCGCCGTGTTTTCTTCCTCCTGCTCTTTTTTCTCCCTCGCTCGCCTTCGGCGCCTTCGTCCATCGTTCCACCTTTCTGTTTCAAGCACCGCTGGTCGTCTTTCATCCTTCTCGCTCTCTTGCTCTCTCTTGTCCTGCTCTGCTCTGCTTCCTTGCTTCATTCTCTGTATCCTGTCTGTGCGTGCTGTGTACCCCCTTACTTTCGCATGCCACCGCGCTTGGTCTTGGACGACGACGACCGGGACTTCTTCTTCTCGGCCGTGGGCTTCTTGAGCGCCTGCACCTTGCTAAACAGCGGTGAGTTCTTGAGGATGTCAGGCAGAATAATTAATTTGATTTGGCTGCCGCGCACGTAGACCTGCTCGAGCTTGGCTTTCTGGCCGTCGCGCTGCGTGAGCACGACGTTGCTGAGCTGGCAGTTCATCGAGTCCTCACTCTCGTTCAGGTGGCCGCGGTAGATCTCGCCGTTCTTCAGCTCGATGGTCACGTTGCGGCCCTCACCCTCGTGCAGAAGCGCGATCGGCACGCCCACAGTCTTCGACATCCCTGCTTCTGCTTGATTGCCCTTGCTCTTCTATTGCTTTTTCCCCCAAGAGCGAACGACCAATCAGCGCCTGCACAAAACAACAGATCGCGCGCTCTTGAGTTTTTCGGACTGTTACAATGAGAGACACAGCAACATTCCCTAAAGCGTACTTACTGAGAGCGTAGAGAACTGTACTGCAAATAGTAGAGAGAACGACACAATAATATTGCGAGGTGTGCGGAAGGGTGCTATTGTAGCTCCACGAAATACCCGAAATGGGTACAAACAAAAACCAAATTTGACAAGCATCGAGAGCTTGGGAGATTTGGAGCCTCGGAGAGTCTGCCTTCCTTGTATCACACGGCACCCGTGCGCTCATTTGATTGCTACAATCTACTTGCAAGCACTGGGGTTACCGAGACGGCGGGATCGGGATCTTGAAGCACTCCTCTCTCCGCTTGAGCAGCATCTCCGAGTAGAACGAAAGCACATTTTTGTCATTCTGGAGCGCTAGGCGCGCGTACTTGATCGAGTACGTGCCTTCTCCAAAGGTGAAGGACTGGTACGCTTCTCTCTCAGTGTTGCTGGGTGTACTGCTGCTGCTGTCCCGGTGGTGGCCACTCTCGTGGTGCTGGTGTTGCTGGAAGTCGACCGCCATCTTTTTCCAGAGTGCGTTCGCCTGCATCTCCATGTATTTCTCTTCATCCTCACTACCACAGCAGAGCGAAAGCGCTGCGAGGAAATGGTCGAAGCTTGCGACTACACCTCGCTTTGTGTTGTCGAAGTCTTGGAATGAGAGACACAGAATCTCAATTGGCATGCCCTGTTGCACGCGCAGCGCTCGGATCGTGCCAAAGAACACGCGAATGTCGAGCCGGTCTTCCATCTTGAAGTCGTAGGAGGAGAATAGCCGGTTCGCGTGGCGGAGCTCCACGCCCGGGTATTCCTTCTGCATGACCTCCCAGAACTGCTCGCGACTGAGCTCGCAGGGATTTGCATTTCGAAACGAGAGCTCGTACGCGAGTGCGATCAGCTTGTCAATGTCCTGCAGCACGGGACGTCTGCATGGCGTACGCCTCATGGCGTCCAGCAAGATTGCTATGTTGCGCCAGCGGAGTGGGAAGCGCTTCTCCGTCAACTTTTGAACCTGCTCGTTGTATTTCGAGGTTGGCGAGTACTCAGGCGTGTGCAGGATCGTGAGTTGCTTGGCGCGCTTGGCGCTCACTTTCACGAACGGGTGGTCCATCTTGCTCGAGAGCGGCTCGAAGTGCAGGTTGTGCTGCCAGGTCTCCAGGCGATTGCGGTTGTACTCGATCTCCTTCTTGCGCAGCGCCTTCTCGTCGTCGAAAGCCTGCTCGAGCTGCTTCGCTTCGTCCGCGTGGATCGCTTTCGTGCGTGCAAAATGAGCGTCTTCCACCACTTTGCCGACACTGTGCGTAGGAAATCGGAAATCCGGAGACGGGCATCGGATCATGGTGTGGGACTCGAGCTTGCAGCCCGTCGCGTAGTTCGAGTCTTCGGGCCATAACGTGGGTGACCCGTGAAGCACTGGCGACCATGGGCTCGGGTCGTTCTTGAACGTGACCGATTCGAGGCTCTGCGACTCGTGCAAGCTGTAATGTGGTGCTCCTCCGGCATACATGTCCGCTGCGATCATTTTGATCGTCCCGTAGGCACCGTAGCGACGCACTTTCGCGTCCAAAGTGCACGCTGGGAGCTTGTGGTTGCTCGAGTAGCCTTTGTACCAAGGTTTTGGCTGCACAGGCGAAGGCTCAACGGGGTCTTCATTCCGCTGACGGGCGTTCAGTACCGCTGTGTCTTCGAGTCGCCGCTGCTCAAGCATTAGCTGTGAGAGACACCGGACGGGTTTGATAGGCGACGTGATCACGTTCTTGAGCCCTTTTGTCGATGCACTGCTGTTGTTATTACTGTTGCGCTGTGCCTGCTGCAATGTGATCGGTGGTACTCGACGCGTTCGCTGCTGCTGAGACGAGGCCGTCCTCGGTGGACTCTGGCTTCGGGGTTTCGGCACGGATTGCGCCTTCACGCGCGTTTTCACGAACTTGTCCTCCGTCGACGAGCTGTAGAGATTCGAGATCTGGTGGCTGCGCAGAACAGCTCCGTCGCGCTCGCGCGAGTCGCGCAGGTTGCGTGCGTCGTCGTCGTCGTCTTCAAGCTGCAAGGACCCCTGGAGGATCTGCTCCACGCGCTCGTTGACCGTGATCTTGCGCGGGCGTCCACCACCATGATGGATCGGACTCAGTGCGAGTGTGATCGCCGCCATGTCAGCAAGTGCCAAGAGAGAGAGAGAGAGAGAAAGAGATGGCTGATTGCCAGCTTTGACAAGATGGACATACACAACGCGCGTGGCTTGTAGAGCGAGTTATTTCTGTTGTGATCTGGCCCAGCCAGTCACTCACTCCCTTGTCGGGTTAATCAAAATGGCTACACATCTGAAATTCGGAAAGGTTCAAGCCGGCTCTAATAGATGTCGTTGCGTAAAAAACGTATTTATGTAGAATGATATTTATTAGAACCGGCTCGCTCACTTCCGCACTGCGACAAAATGCATTTCGATAGTGAAGAAAGTGAATAGTATAGCAATTTGTATGCTTTGATGACAGACTGCATTTTGGAACAGATTCGAATATGAAGCCTTGATAGTGAATCTTACGAGGTTATTGCACGAAAGTAGGAAGGCAAATGAACCTTCACCAGCACAAGAGAGCGACGAGTTCCTAGCCCAAACAGCCCTTGACATGACTGCAGCCACGGCACCTGCTTCATCGGAACGGAGTGAGTCCCACGTGATGATGATCTTCTTTTCGGAGAAGCTGATGCCGTGCATTAACCAGGTATATATTAGTGGATGCGACCTCCCGGCACACCACAAGTATCACACCGAGAGGTCAGGTCTTAGGATTATCATCAACTACATCAACGCAGTGCTACAGAGACTTTGGACGTATGTAAGTGAATACATAAACTGGAGTGCAATCTCACTTGGCTTGGTAAACGAATGGGATGCCGGTGCTCTCGGCATCTGCGCAGAAATCGGTGCTGGAGATGGTGGTGAAGGCGGTGCAGAGGCTTGTGGCGCAACAGGCGACGACCAAAGCGATGAAAATGGCGACTGCAATCGGGACTGCTGATATCACTCCACCTCAGCTTCCAAGTTCGCCAGTAGGAGAGTGCCTGTCTTTCATGACACCAACCGAGCTGTTTCTCTGCGGCATCGCTGGCGACGATTGTGGCCGCTGCTTGCTCACCATACCTGCCGATGGTGCACCAAAGAATGTGTCCAGCGGCACTTGTTCAGCTCGCATCTTGTTCACTTGAGGTTCCGCATTCTCCTTGTCAGCACCGTCACTCCTATTGTTAACAATATGAACGTGCCCAGTTTTGTCGCCTTGGACGCGCGGTCGCTTGACGCTCTTCCACGCACATGATGACTGCGGCGTACTGCCGTCCGCGATAGTCATCCGTTTATCGCTATCATCCGCACTCCCGTCGCCATCATCATCGCCGCTGCGACGCCTGGCCCTCATTTGGCCCCATCGACAGCGGCATTCTCTCCATTCCATCTATCTGAAGCTCTGACATGGCAAAAGGAAACCGCGCACATCATGAAGGACAATAACTTCAACTCACATGAAATGCGTATTTGACAGAACTCCGCTCGCTTTCGTACTTAACGCACTCACCAAACGCTAAGTTCGCATGCGTACTGTTCAGATCCAATCAAGTACGCTTTTTTCGTCCTCCACATTTGCCATTCATTCGCTCGCTCATTCGCTCCTTCGCCAAAAGAAGCTCAGGAACCCACGAGTGCGATGACGCAGATCGACGAGAAGCAGCAGCTCAAGGCCGAGGCCGAGGCCGTCGCCGCCACGGAAGACGACGCGATAGACGTCGACGACGAGGGAAACGAGGTCAACGACAACGAGGCGGGAGGCGACGCGTCCGCCAAGTCCAAGAAGAAGAAGAAGAAGAGCAAGAAGAAGAAAAGCAAGACTGTCGCTGGTGGAGCTGGTGGCTTGAGCGCGGTCGGCGGCGCTGCGTTCGGCGCCGGCAGCAAGCTCCCGTCGTTCCGCGGCGTCACGGGCTTCACCGACAGCTTCACTGCGATCGGCCAGAGCGAGCCAGCGACGATCCCGGTCGCCAAGCTGTACTCGAACGGCAAGTTCCCTGTTGGCGAGATCCAGGAACACCCGGGCGACTTCAACACGTACCGCATGACGAGCGACGAGAAGCGTGCGCTCGACCGCGCCGAGGAGGACTTGTACGAGAAGGTTCGCTTCGCGTCCGAAGTGCACCGCCACGTGCGCAAGTTCGCGCAGGGGCTGATTCAGCCGGGTGTGAAGCTCATCGACCTGTGTACTCAGTTGGAGAACAAGAACCGCGAACTCGTTGAAGAAGCCGGCTTTGCGGTACGATGATAACGATGGACTATTTTCCAACTTGTGCTTCTGTTACCTCACGATGACTAACTCGCTTTATGCTCTGCTCTGCTCTGCTATGTATGTGTATGTGTGTGTGTGTGTGTGTATCCATCCCATTAGAGAGGCATTGGTTTCCCGACTGGTTGCTCGCTGAACCACGTCGCGGCGCACTACACGCCGAACATGGGCGACAACACGGTGCTCTCGTACGGCGACGTGATGAAGATCGACTTTGGCACGCAGGTCGACGGCCATATTATCGACAGCGCGTTCACCGTGGCGTTCGACCCGCAATTCGACCCACTGCTGGAGGCTGCCAAGATGGCGACCTACGAAGGTATCAAGCACGCTGGTATTGACGCGCGTCTGGGCGAAATCGGCGCGGCGATCCAGGAAGTGATGGAATCGTACGAAGTCACGATCGAGGGCAAGACGTACCCGGTCAAGTGTCTCCGCAACCTGTGCGGCCACTCGATCGGTGTGTACCAGATCCACGGCACCAAGAGCGTGCCGATTGTCGCTAGCGGTGACAACACCAAGATGGAGGAAGGCGAGATCTTCGCGATTGAGACGTTCGGCTCGACCGGTCGTGGTTACGTTGTCGAGGACGGCGAGTGCTCGCACTATGCCAAGGTGTTCGACGCGCCACACGTGCCTCTTCGTCTACCGCGTGCCAAAAAGTTACTCACGCACATCACCCGCACATTCGGCACGCTTCCGTTCTGCCGCCGCTGGCTCGAGCGTGAAGACGGTGGCTCGACGTTCATCAACCCAAAGGGTGCCAAGCAGGACAAGTACCTCATGGCGCTCAAGAACCTGGTGGACACGGGAATCGTCACGGCGTACCCTCCACTCGTGGATGTCAAGGGCAGCTACACCGCGCAGTACGAACACACGATCATCCTGCGACCAACGTGCAAAGAGGTGCTGTCCAAGGGCGACGACTATTAGAGAGAGAAAAAGAAGAAACGCACAAACAGTGCTTGGGGTACTTACCAAATCAGTCAGTAGTGTCGATGCATGCATGTTCATCCTTTCGATCGTAATCGCTTTTCCAATTGCTGCTTTTCCCGAACCGCCTGCGCGTACTTGTACTTGAGGTCTTCGATCTCCTCGAAAAAGTCTTCATCGAACGCTGCTAATTCGTTTTGCAGCTTGGCATTCTCTTCCTCCAGCTCCAGCACGTGGTCTTCCAACTCCTTGATGATCTCGCCATTCAAAGCAGTATCCTCTTCCATGCTGTTCTGCTGCGGTGACTGAGCGTTCTCCAACTGGAACTGAAGCTCTTGCAGTTGCATTTCTTTCCTTGAGATTGTGCGCTTGCGATCTTTGGCTTCGCTTTCAAACTGAGCCAAGAGCTCATCTTTCTCCTTCACCTGCGACTGCAGCTCTCGCAACTCTTGTTCTTGTATTGCACTAGAGCCGGACGTCCCTGCTGTCGTTAGCGTTGAGGACGCGACACGAAGCTTCTGCTGCAAACGCAGCTTTTCCTTCTTCAGCTCCGCGTTTTCTACACGCAAGTTCTCGACCTCACTCTCCAACTGTTCTCGAGCGTCTTTGTGTTCCTTCAGCCTGCGTCGAAGAACGTCCATCTTGCCGGGGGATACCGAGCGCTTCTTGAGCTTCTCGTTCTCAGATCGCAGCTTCTCGATCACTTTTTTCATGTTCTCAATCACTTCTTCGAGCTCCAAGCGCTCCTGAACTGGCGTGCGAATGCTGCTGGCTGGTTTTCCTCCTTTCTGTCCTGACTGAGCGCGGCGTATACCTTGCTGAATCTGCTGCTGCTCTTGCTGCGAGCTTTGCAGTAAAGCTCGCCGTTGCATTCGCTTGTACTCCATTCGTACACTCTCGAGCTCAAGCTCCATCTCCATGATTCGAGTGTCTTTCTGAATGATCTCCTGCTCCTTGATTCGTAACTCGTCTCCCAGGAGCACCAGTTCGTCATTCACCTCTTCCGAAATTAAAAACTGTTGCTCTTCCAGATGCAGTCGCTCGGACTGTTGCCTCTCGTCTCGTCGGCTTCTTCCTTCATCCGCTGGCACTCCGTGCTGTGCGAGTCGGCGTCGCAACCGCTTCAACTCTGTCTCGTACTTGGTCATTTGCTCGATAAATGCCTCCTCCCATTCTCTTCGCTTGAGCACCAAAGTCTCCTGGAGGTAGTTGTTCTGCCGCTCCAGCTCGTCAATCTGTTCTTTCACGCTGATTGATAACGACGCGGCGTCATCAGCAGCTGCTCCGGTCGAAAAGGGCACTGCCCCTCGCTTCTGCTCTGCTTTCTTCAACTGCGCTTGTTCTTGCTGGGCGATCAGCAATCGTCCTTTGGTCTGCTCCAATTCTTTCTCTTTCTCGTCCAGCTCGGCGTGCTTTTCTTTTAATCGGAGCATAAGGATCTCGTTTCGTCGCTGGAGCTTCTTCTCCACTTCCCACTGTTCCCGCGTTTTGCTTGTCAAGTCAGCTGCTGCGCGTTCCTCAGCTTCTCTCCTCTCAGTAGCAGCTGGAAACGAATGTGAAGCTGACGCTTCTCGTAACGCCATGTTCTGCGCTTCGAGGACACGCAGTTTCTTCTCCAAGTCTTCGACAACTCGAGCTTCACTTACCACGCGCTCTTTCACCACTCGCTTCAGCCGTTCGATCTCGTTTTCCAAAACCTTCACTTTCACTGCATCCTGTACGACTGCGTCTTCGTCTCGCTTACTATCTGACAGCCCTTTCTTCGGTTTATCAGTTCTCGCAGTGACTCTCTCTCGCTTGAACTTCGCTTCCTGTCTCTTCTGCAGCTCGAGTTTCTCCTGCAGAATCTGAACCTGGCTTTCCAGCCGCTCCTTGTCCTCTTTCCACTGCTCCTCCTCTTCTCGGTGATCTTTCTTCTTCTTGCTGCTGTTCACGCTCGCAGCTTGCTGAGTCTTGGCGATCTCCACCGCGTGTCGATCCTCTGCCTTGAGAAATTCTTCCTTGAGTTTGATGATCGCATCACGCAATAGCTTCATCTTATCTTCTTTCTTTACGAGATCGCGCTTGACAAAAACTAGCTGGTTCTCAAGCTGTTTGCCGACCATTTCCTGCTCAGCGACGATATCTTTGGTCAGCACAATCTCCTCTAATGCCTCGCCTGCACGCGCCTCCGCGATATCGCGCTCATTCTTCAGCACTTCTATCTCCATCTGCAGCTCTTTGATCGTCTGTTTAGTCTTCTCAAGCGCAATCTCCACCTGCTTCCACTCCTTCAGTACGTACTCATGGCGTTCCTGTGCAGCTTGGATCGCCTTTTTGTCTTTGCCCGTGCGCTCGAGATGCTTGATTGTATCCATCGCTTCTTTCAGTTGAGAGATCATGCGCTGATTTTCCTCGTAGAGTTTCTTGTTCAGTTGCGTCGTCTCGAGGCGATCTTGTGCTTTCACCTGTGCGGCGTCATGGCGAACTGATGCCATTTTCTTCTGATACTCTTGAATCAAGCCGTTCTTCTCTTCCACGAGTAGCTTCAAGCTTGCAATCGTCACCTGGGCGGCTTGCTGGAGCTCAGCTTGGTCTTTCTCATACAGGCCCACCTTCTTGCGCATCAACGGTGAATGTAATCCGGACTGGTTCGACCGTTCAGAGAGCTGGTTGTCTCGGTGGCTACCGCCATCAAGCAGCTCGAGCTGCGCGTGCACATGCTGCAACTCGATCTCTAGATCTTCCTTCTCGTTCGCAAACTGGCGTCGACTCGTGTCCAGTTCTCCATTCTGCTTGATCAGCTCCGAGATGCGTGCTTGCGCTGCTTTCAGCTGCCGCATCACGTCTGTGTTGAGCTTCTTCGTGTCTGCAAGCTCCGCATGAAGCATTTCTTCTTGTTCCAGGTACGACGCAGACTTTGCCGCGCTCTCGAGCTGGCCCATTAGCACTCTTTCCCGAGTCTCAAGAGCTTCAATCCGGGACTTGAGCCGATTCACTTCCAACGACTGACCATCTGCCGACGAGCGCTTGAGATTCGACAGCAGCGGTAACTGGGCTTGCTTCTCTTCGAGCTCTTTCTCCAGCTCCTTCCGACGCTCCTGCTCGAGCTTCATCTCCTCCTCGATCGCATCAAGTCGCTTACGGAACGCCTCCCATTTCGTGTTGCGCACAGTCAAATCGCGCTCTTTGACCTGCGAGATCGTGGTCTCCAGTACAGCAACCTGGTTACGAGATTTGTCGCGCACGTCGCTGAGCAGCTTTGAGCGGTTCTCCAGCTCCAGTTCCAACTGCTGTGCTTTGATCACCGCTTGCTGCTGATCATCTGCTAGAGTGTCGTACTTGAGTAGAAATTGCTGGTAGTTTGTCTTGAGTTGCATGAGCTGATGCTGCAACTGGCCGACAACTGCGTGGTCTTCCGAGGAAGCCATGAGATCTCGTAGATGCGCTTTCTGTTCGTCACGTTTTCCTTTTTCCTGCGAAAATCGCTTAGACAACGTGTTTGCTTGGTTGGCTGCCAATGCAGCGATGTCCTTGTACTTTGCGCACTCGCGCGTGAGACTCTCGTAGAGCTGCTCGACTTCACTGATACGTTCGAAGAGCAACGCGTTCTCCTTTTCCAAATCGCTCTCGTACAGTTCGAGTTTCTTCCTGTCAGTGCTCTGGTCGCCACCCATGTCACCAACAGAAAGCAGCGGTGCAAGTGCCAAGACAGATGCAGTAGCAGCCGTGTTTCGAGTTGCTTGTGCTTCTTCGATGTCCTTCATTCGCTGCGTTTGAACCATCAGCTCGTGTTCAAGTTGGCTGATGCGCGCTTGGAGAATCGGATCGACCGAAATCTTGTCGTTTGCTGATTTCTCACCAGAACCGTTGCTTGCATGCTTCTCAGCGAGCAATAAGGCGTTTTCGTGCTGCACGCGACTGATCTGGTTTGGCAAATCGTACATTTGCACAAACTTGACGTGCATTTCAGAGTATGCTTCGCTGAGTGTGTTGTATTTGTGCAGAACTTGGAGCATCGCCTGCTCTTGCCGCTCTGCAAATGTTTTCAGAACACTTTTGTCCAGCGTCTTCTCCATGCGCTCGATGAGCTCGTCAGCGCCTTGCTTCCAGCTTTCCAGGTACAAGATCCGATATTTAAGCGTCTTCTCCATGTCCAGCCAGTCTTGCTCAATCGTCTTCTTCTGGGATTGTGCAGCTTGCAAGTCTTCATGAAGCTGTTGGTACTTACGTCGGAACCTCGCCTCGTTGACTTCGTAAATCGCAGTTTTCCTAGTCAGTTCGATGATCTCTGAGCGCATTTGAGCTTCCGTGTCAACGATGCCACCCGCACCTTCGCTCTCATGTTGCTGAGCAAACATGTGCAGACTGGACTCGTACCGTTGACACTTCAGCTGCAAGTCGTGATTTTCGTGCTTCATCTCGGCCACCTCACGCTGCAAATTCTCATCGCTCTTGGAGTATTCGGAGTGCATGTGGAAGAAGTGTTGATACAAAACCGTGTGCTGGTCCACGAGCGACTTGAAGGCGTGCTCGTGCTGTGCGAGCTGCTGCTGCAGATTTTCGTTCTGAGCTTCAGATCTCACCAGTTCATCCAGACACACGTTCAGCTCCTTCAGCACATCGAGCTGCAGCGTCATCTCTTCTTCGCTCTCAAACGCCAGCGTATCGACAACATTTGTGGTAGGTGGGATTTTGCCGCCACGAGGGATTCCTTTCAACGTTTGCTGAACGGTGGTGTCATCCTTTCCGTTTTCAGTGGATGAGCCTGATCGCTGCTGCTGCTGCTGTTGGGTCTGGAATTGAGAAAGCCTGCTCTCGAGTGCTTTTGCGACCGCCATCGCGATGCTCTCGGCAGAGACCCACTCGTTTCGTTTCGGACTCGGAGTCGAATTTGGTTGCGGTGTTGCTGTGATGGCTGCACTAAAATCTGGTAAAGTGCGATCCTGCGCACTCTGCTCCCGCTCGTCTGGGGTGGGTTTCTGCTTTTCTTTACTGTTCGCCTTTTCCGTCTCCTTCGGCTCCACAAACTCTTTGCCATCTGATGACGACAAAGACTCCGCATCATCTTCTAGCGCCTTCGATGGTTTCGCTTCTTCACGAACGTACGTTTTCGCTTCATTCGATGTCAACATGTCCCGCTGGCTTCGCTGCATTTCCTGCTCCTTCACGATCAACTGGATCTGCTCTCGGATTTCCTTGATATCTTCCGTCGCTTCTTTGTCTACGCGTGGAGTATCACCGTGATGCACTCGACTCGATACAAGAACGACTTGGGCTCGCGTTTGGTCTAGCTCACTTCGCAGACGAGCAATTTCCTTCACGAGTTTCATATTCTCAGCATGGGAGTTTGCGACCTCGGTCTCATACTTCACCACTACATCTTGGTCATGCTGTTCAGCACTGGCTGCGCCTTCACTGGATCTTACTGTACCCGCATTCTCACTTGATGAAAACAGCAAGCGCTTTGCGACCTCTGGTGTGTGCTTGACGCGATCGATAAGCTCTTCTACGAGATGCCACTGCTCTGTTGTCACACCATGCGCTTCGTACAACTTGTGACCTATCAAACGCGCTTGCTCTCTCAGTTTCTGGAGCAAGCGTACTCGATCCGCCTCTAGCTCCTGGATTTGATGCTCCATTTGAGCCATCACCGCCTGGTTGACTGCCAGCTCGCCCTTCAGATGATTCTCGACCGCAATGTCGTCGTACTCAAACTCGACTGATTTCCCGGTTTCCGCCTTGAGACGCTCGAATGCTATGTGGATTTTCCCTGTTGCCTCAATTTGTTCATTCAGATCGTGACGCAGCTTCACGTTCGCCTGCTGCTGCTTTTCAAGCTGCTTGCGCAACTGCTTCTGGAACTTCATCACGTCTTCAAGCCCCGCATTCTGCTCGTACTTGGCGTTCCACTGCTGCGCTTCGACCAGTTCCTTCTCTAATTGCGACTGGCGGAACTCCATCTCGTGCAAAACCTCGCTCTGCTCCTTCAATCGCCGCTTGATATTGACATTTTCTTGGCGCATGGTTGCAGTTTTCGATTGCTCTTTATCAATCGCACTTTGCACGGCGCTCTCAATTGCAGTATCCACGTCGAGATGCTCCATCAGACTCTCAAGATCGCTCTGCTGCTGCAGGATGCGCTGGTTCAGCTCTGCAATCGTGTTTTTATCGCGGACACGAAGCTCCTGGAGGAATTCCAGCTGCCTCTCCATCTCCTCTGTGTCTGCTTCTAACTGTGCGTCTTGCGTTACTTGACTTGGCGAACTCTTCACTGTTCCTTCTAGGCCACTAGCTTGCTGCTTTTGTTTCTGCTTTTGCTGCTTCTCAAGCGCCTGCACTTGTCTGCGCATCTCGTCCAGCTCGTTGCGCAGCACCGCTTTCTCTATCTCGTGCTTCCGCTTTGCGTCATTCAGCAGCGCTTCCACATCGCTCTCGCGCTCATCCATCTCGATAAGCTTCGCCTCCAAGTGATGCTTCTCGCGCTCGAGCTGCTCCATCTTCGTGTGCAGCTGTGTGATCTCGATCGTCTGCTCGTCGATCGCATCCTTGTACGCGTTCTGATGCTCGTACATCACTTTCACCAGCGACTCGTTCTCCAGCGCAGCTTCTGCAGTGGTCTGCAGCACGTCTTCAAGCTCGGTTTTCTCGGTGCGCAGCATCTCGTTCTCCTTGAGCACTTTGTACAGCTCGCTGCGCTTGTCCTTTGACTCTTGGTTCATCTGTTCCACTACGTGCTTGGCGCTCACGCTTGCAGTGAGTTCCCGCGCGCTCGCAGCACGCAACTCCTCGAGTTTCTTCTCCAGCACTTCATTCTTCCCGTGCAGCTCGATGCATTCCTGTTCCAGTCGACTGACGCGAGCGTCTTCACCGCCGCTATTACTGGATCGTGCTACTGGCTCTTCTCTAGTTGCAGTGCTACTAGCACTACTTGCTCGTGTCCGCTCTTCCTTAAGCTTCGCATCAAACTCGCGCGCGACTTGGTTCAGCCGCGTAAGCTCGGCGTCTTTCTCAGCGATCTTGTCGGCGAATGCTGCTTGCTCACGCATCAGCTCCTGGTTGCGCGTCTGCTTCTCAGCGTCCAACTGCGCAATCTTGTCATGGAGCTGGTCATTCTCGCTCTCAATCTCCTGCAGGTCGCCGCGCAGGAGCTCGAGCTCTTCACGTAGTGAGATGCAGTCTGGTCGCGCGCATCGTGTTGTTGCTGATGATGCTGTTCCTGCTGTCGTTGTTGGGTCGGCCATGATGGGCTACTACACGCACACACGGAGCGATGCACACTTACACAGCCACCCGATCAAGAGCTTGATGTCCACTGTACCTGTCCACCCACCCACGACAGCGCGCTGCGTTCTGGTGCGTGCACACGAAAGGAACCGCTTGCTATGGAGCGGCTTGGCATGCGCGCATTTGGGAAGCCTGCGCGGAGATGGTCGCCAGTTTTTGGCGGCCTTTCCGCTTTGAAAAAAATGCGAGCCGGTTTTAATACACAATATGGGAACAGGTTTTAAAAAGATATATCAATGTGCGTGGTAAAAACCGTGAGAGGTCTGTCGGTTTTTATACAAACTCGCTTTGTGGCTCGTAGAAAACCCGTCGTATCCGATACTACCGCATTAAATCGAGTTGCAGAGGGGTGTCGGGGTGCTGTTTTTGCGGCGGAGCGCCACTCATTCGCGAGGCTCACGCTAAAAGGTACGAGCATGGAACATGATGATGAACGCGAGCTCTGTGTGTGCTTGTGCCTGTATGCGCATGGGAGACACCGCTCTTCTTATGTAGTGGCATAGTCGCCCACCTACTCACTCTTCACGTGCTCACTGTGGTGCTTTCTCTGCCTCTCTCTGTTACTTGCTCTCCTTCTTCTGTTGCCGCCGCCGCCGCCTTGCAGAGAACCAGCAGATCACCCGCCTCTCAGCATGTTGCAGCGATTCGCCGTGCGTTCCGCGGCCGCGTCGCGCGTGCAGCAGGCGGTCTACGCCAACGCGGTGACCAAGATTCAGGCTGCGCAGTTCACCGGAGGGGACATGGACGACGGCGACGACGAGGACCCGGAGGACCCGATCATATCGAAGGACCGCCGCGACGTGATGCCGCGCCGCCAGACCATGCCGGAAGCCGCGAAGAAGAGCCGCTTCATGGTCGTCTCGCCAGAGAACCGCGGTAAGGTGCGTCGCCGCATCCTCGAGGAGTTCAAGAAAGAAGAGATCTCGCTCGACGAGATCAACACAAAGGGCATGTACCAGGTGCCGGACACCGGTATCCTCAGCGACATCCGCGAGATGAACAAGGAAGAAGAAGACATGCAGTTTGACAACGAAGAGGACGTCGAGCCGCTCAACCTCGGTCGCCTCGGCCTGCTGCGCCAGATCGTGCACGTCGACAAGGTGCAGAAGGTGACCACCCAGGGCAACATCCTGCGCTTCCGCGCAATGGTCGTCGTCGGCAACCGTCAGGGCTGCGCTGGCTACGCCGTGGGCAAGGGGTCGTCGCCGCCAGACGCGATCCTGCGCGGCACGAAGCTCGCGATGAAGAACTTCACGTTCATCGACCGCTTCGACAACCGCACCCTCTTCCATGAAGTGCGCGGCAAGTGGAACAGCTCGACACTCTTCTTGCGTCCGGCGCCGCAGGGCAAGGGACTGACCGTGAGCGACACAGTCGCGTGTGTGCTCGACTGCTTTGGCATCACGGACGTCGTGTCTAAGACCCACGGCCAGCGCAACCCGTACACGGTTATCAAGGCGACCTTCGACGCGCTCTCCAAGCACGAGACGGCCGAGGAGGTCGCGCTCAAGACCGGCCACTCTCTCGTCGAGATCAGCAACTTGGCGCGAAGCCGCAACTTGTAAGCAGGTGCTCGTGCCTGCTGTCCTATCACCAGCTCATTCGCTCACTGAGATCCTAGTGATAGGAATGGAAAGGGAAAGTGCCAAGAGCCCATCGGCTCGGTTCTCTAGTTGCAGTCCAATAGATTAAACAACACAAACAAACAAAACAAAACAAAGGTATCCACCACAAAAAATGTCATCTTCTCTCTCTCTCACTTTCATCTGCCAATTGTCATCATTTTCCACGCGTTTGTACACCTCTGCCGTCTATAATATCCTTCTTCTTTGCTCACCCACTCTCTCTTTGTCTTGATTAAATGCGCCTCGCAGCATTTTGGTACCTCTCGGACGCATTCTTCGTTGTTTCTTACGACCCTGCCGACACTTTCTCGTAGTACCGGTCGCTCGACTTGACCGCGTCGATGAGCCAGTGCACGGCGCCTTCGATGCCTTCTTTCGTGAGCGCGCAGATCGGGTGCGCGGCAACGGCGCCCTGGTGCGACTCCACGCCCAGCAGCTGCGAGATCACGTTCACATTGTGCGCGTCCTGGAAAGCGCATTTTTCGATCATAAACGTTGTACGTAAGCGATATGAAGGAGACCGACCATACCAGAAGTCTCATGGACACAGCACATACCTCAAGATCCATTTTGTTTGCGAGCACGAGCAGCGGGATACCCTGGAGCTCTGAATGGGACAGCATCGTCTCTATAAATCATATAAACGACAATCAGTCCGTTCGTTAGCTGCAGAGCAATGGCGATAGCATGTTCAATCATGCATTTTCGTACGCAATGTCTCTTTTGCTTCCTGGAAGCGCGCTTCGTTCGCCGAGTCGATCACGAACACGATGCCGTGGCTCTCGCTGTAGTACTTGTTCCAAATCACGCGTAGGCGTTCCTGTGTGTCACGACAGACACACGCAAACGCATGAGGATATCGATGCTAGCATTGTCAAAGACCAGCAGACCAACACAAGCTCGTACCTGTCCGCCCAAGTCCCAGAAGATCACTCGCGACCGCTTCAGATCTACGCGCGCGACTGGTTCATTCACAAGGAAAACGCGAAGAGCTCATTAGCTACATGGCGGTCTGACTTGCTACAGATCAACAACACAGGTAACGTACTGTTCAGGCCGACAGTCGGCGGGATCTTGTCGAGCGGGATGCCAGGCTTCTTGCCGAACATGCCCTTGAGTTGCTCAAGCAGCGTCTGTGATCCACACACACACACAATAAAGCGAATTAGCACCATGTCCGTCGTTCTCATCCATCGTCGTCACCACAGAACGCATAGTGCACACAGGAAGTTGTGCGTGCGTGACGACACGTACCTACCGTTTTTCCAGCGTCGTCGAGCCCAACGATGAGCAGATGCAGCTCCGCCTTGGAGAAGAGGTACTCCCAGAGCCCCATGAAGAGCGAGAACATGGCTGCGGCGGTGAATCCTTAATACACACAAGTAAGCGGCGCGCTCTCTGTCGCCGTGTGTTTCTAGCTTCTCTTCCTAATCAGCTTGGGTAAATTTGGCATTTCCGCTTGCCGCATCAGCGCGAGTGAGTGAATTGTACCCCCCAACGCAATTGTACTTATACGCTGTACACTGTGCATAAAATGGAGCCTGAGTTCACCTTCGCGCAACATTCGGAAATGAGGGTACGAGGAAATTGTACCCCCTTCTCTTCCTTGCTCGCTCACGCAGTCGCTTCTCAGAGCAATTTATCAAGCCAAAGAGAGAGAGAGCGCGAAGAAGAAAGCAGCAGCCATGCAGATCCAGATCAAGGTACGCCTGCCGTCTGCGGTGTATATGTGTGGAGATTGATAGATAGATGCACAACATAGAGGCGGATGTGATTAACCCTCTTGTTCGTTATTGTTGCTGTTATCGTGCGTGTGGCGTGATGCAGACCCTGACCGGACGAAAGGTATAGAAGGAACCACATGAATCACTTGCACGCGCGCGCGAAAGCAGACGAGCAAAAGCGAAATATGTAGAGCATGGCGCTATCGAGTCGATCTGCTAGCGAATACGCCTGCTATTGTGATCTCCTTGCTCATATACAAATGGGGGTTATGTGTGTGCGTGTGCGTCGTATTTCTGCAGCAAACGTTCAACTTTGAGCCAGACAACACGGTGCGTTTTTGCTTTACGCCGTTGTTGGGTTGACTCTTCTCCAGGACCTTGACGGCGTAATAAAGTAGTACTGACTGAACCATGGCTATTGATTCTCCGCTTTTATGTATGAACAGATCCTGCACGTGAAGCAGGCACTACAGGAGAAGGAAGGCATCCAAGTCGATCAGATCAGGTGCACTTTGCTTCCATGCACCTCTCTCTCTTTCTCTCTCTCTCTCTTTTCCTTATCGCTTATCTAACGTGCGTATGTCTACCGTTCTTGCGATCCCCACATTTTCGTGTTTAGATTGATCTACAGTGGAAAGCAACTGTAAGTTTCCCCCTTCACTCAGATCCGTCATCCTTGCTTGCTGTCAGTAAACACGCCAAGCGATCTGTTTCTCATTATTGTGGCACTGTGTTCGTATGGCAATGCACCATTTTAGTGCCGACGACAAGACTCTCCAGGACTACAACGTTGCTGCCGGCGGCACCATCCACATGGTGCTTCAGCTGCGTGGAGGCTGCTAAGCGCCTCGACCTACTGCATGGACCCGTAGAAGTACATGAAAGAAACGAGCGAGCGAATGAACGAGCGAACACTGCTCATGAACACCAAGAAGAGTCAGCAAGTCCCCACATCATAACCACATGAACGAAAGGACCAAAGACGCTATTTTTTAAATGACCCTTCGTCCCAAAGTGCTGTTCTCATGATGGCTTTAATCACCATATTCGTGCACTTCTGACTGTCCGTCTTCTTAATGAGCTCTACGCTTGAAAAGGGATAAGCCATCGTCGTTTTACTGGATAGCCGTCGCACTTGCATTGTTGCCGTTGTTGTCGTTGTTCTGCTCCAGTTGTTGCTTGATGAGCGGCTCCAGCTGTTTCTTCTCTGCGAGCGTCTTGAGCAGCTGCACGATAAATGGGATGTAATTGTGCTTGCGGCGCGCGTTCTCCAGCGTCCAATTCTTCCGCTTCTGCTCTTCACCCGCAATCGAGCTCTGCAGTTGCGTGATCTCCTGCGCGATCTCTCCCTCCGACGACGACGAAATGGCCTGGAGCTGCGCGATTTTGTCCTGGAACACGTCTATCCTGTTGCGCACCAGCGCCAGCAGGTTGAAACGGATCTCAGACGCCGCGTATTTCTCAATGCGCTTCTGGATCACGGGGCACGCGACCTGGAGCCACGCGTCTCGCTGGTTGTTGCTCGGCACATCGCCCAGGCAAATCGGACCTTCGCGGAGCCCGTCAAGCTCGTACACCTTGCCGTTCACGGGCACGTACGCTATGAAGTGGTAGACGTCATCGTCGCTCGTGGCCTTGCGCTCTTCCATCACAAACGGCTCGGGTCGCGAGAACGAGTTGTGCGTGACACGGATCTTCTCGCTGTTGGAGATCGCGAGTCCCTTGAGGTCCGAGGGGAAGTCGCTCGTAAACGCCTTGAACTCGGACAGCGTCTCGCCCAGCTCAATGTCCTTGCAGTTCATCAGAATCGACAGGATAGCCTGCGTCGCGCACGCGTTGTTGATCACCTGTTTGGCGAAGAAGAGCCCCTCGTTCTCCTCCGCGTCGGTCGCATACGTCACGCTCTCGCGGTCCTGGCCGTGCGACGTCTCGTATTTGAAGAGGAACACGAGCCCGTGCACGGGCGCGAGCTCCGCGAACTGCTCCGAGTCCAGCGAGTACAGCTCTTCCACCTGCACGCCTTTCACGCCGATGTCTTCGATCAGCGACGTGAACACGCCTGTCAATTGAGTCACATTGGTAACGAAGAAGAGAAAGAGAGAGCGTCAGCACACGTACAATGACCACACAAGACGGATCGGTGCACGCACAAAGAGGGACATATGCAGCACTCTCAGTTAAATATGTAGGATATCCAATGCTAATGCGCCGTGGACCTCCATGAACGTACCTGGATCCGATTCGATCGTACACCACGACATATCTTTTCTTCTTCTTGCTTGCGTTGTTTCCTTTTTTGAGCTTCTGAAGGAATTGTAACATCAACCCCGTTTTTCAAACAAAAGACGCTATCGACTTTGCAAGAAACCGTTATATCAGAAATTTGATTCATGTTAAGATTACAATTTCAGCTGCTCGTCGACAGTTCGTAACTCGCTGCGTAAGTGGATCAGATTCTGCTTGATGCGCTCCGTCTGATGCGCATTGTGTGAGCCGAACGTGAGCACCAACTGCGCACTCTCGGCCTGGATGTCGAGGCAGAGCTGCCGCCGGCGTTCGCTCAGAGCTTCGATTGTGGGTGGATCCTCTTGTTGGTTCTGTTGTGGCTTATGCTTCATGTTGACGCCAGCGTTTGCGGCAACGGCTGGGTCCTGTTTCTCTGGGATTGCAGCTTCATCGTCTCGGAGCATTTGCTTTGCAATCGTGGGTGGTTTTTGTTTTGCTGGCTTCAGCATGCCACGCTGTGCGCCATTGGCGTCACTCTCGTCGTTGGCGAAGAGAGCTCTTGCTGCACTGATGGCAGCGGTGATCCCTGATGAAGAGGACTTCAGCTGCTGCTGCTGCTGAGGAGAAGTGGCTTTGAGTACCCCCAGTTCTCGACGAAACATCTCGAATGCCTTGATCAACGATACGTCGTTCAGCTCTGAGCTCGTGACGCTCGAGCCTTCCATAAAGCTCAAAATGCTTTCGAGGTCATCTTCGTCGTCTGACTGGTTCTCGAAATTGAACTTTCGCGCGATGAGAGGGGTCGAGTACTCGCCGCCGTCTCCGAAACGCACTTGCTTGGCCGTGGAGCTGTTGGACGTCTTGTCACTGCTCTCGGTGCTCGGCGTTTGCTGTTCATTGGAGGATGGGGACTCGGATGAACCATCACCATTGCCATCGCCTTCAGCTTCTTCTTCGACGGCGGATAAACTGAAATGGTTGGTTTGAGGAGCATCTACTGCAGCAGGATTTGCTGATGATGAAGCCGCCGCTGCTGTCGAAGTAGCTGAAGCTCTTCTATTTGTCGACAGAGTGCTCGGAACGTGCACCTCTAGGTCATCGTTGTCCGATGTATAGCGTCTTAGCCGCGCAGTGTAGTCGCCCAAAGAAGCCCCCGAGCTGAACGAGTCATATTCGCTGCTCAGCATGTCGTCTTCATAGTAGCTCTCGCTGCCAGAGTGATCTGAATGGTTATGACCGAGCGTTGCTGTGTTTGCACGGCGAGCCAGCGTTTCCGCGAGCCCACGGCGGCTACGGTGCCCTCGAGTTGCTGACACTGATGCTGCATTGCGCTGGAGCAATTGATCACGAATCTGGACGGATTTCTCCAGCTTGAGCATCGTTTCTGCAAACTTGAGCTGGATCGAGAACACTTCATTGAGCGCGTCATGGTGCGATTCCGGGCGTCCATACAAGTCGTGTTTAAATACTGATGGTGGCAGCGATGGTGACAGATTGTGATGATTTGACGTAGCAGTGCCAGTGGAGGCAGCAGTGGTGGCGTGCTGAACGCGTTCTTCTCGCTGGGAAACTGTTGCTGTCGTGCTGTGGGTCGACGTTGAGCCGTTCTTCTGGAGTGGTCCGAGCGTGACTACACCCTCAATTGAGTACCGACTTGCAGCATCGCTAGTAAAGCCAGCGATGGTCGCTTGCTGGCTGCGTCCGGGTCGCACTGGCGGAGTCTGGGGAAGCGGGCTCATCTGGGTCGACGAGTCTCTGTACAGCATACGATTTTGCTGCTGCGTCTTACTCAGATCGTCTCCGCCACCTTCACAGTTAATCGATGCGTCAGACTCAACAATGTCACCTCCAGCGAACAGGTCCCGCTGGCTCTCGATTTCGATTTGGCGGACGATCTCTGCGCGCTGGCGTTGCAGCGCCGCAATCGCATTCTGCCACGGAACCCTCGCGTCTCTCTGTCGTTGCTGAACCCGCTCCTGCTCTCGCTCCATCTCGTTCGCCAGCTCAATCTCCAGCTCTCGCCGTCTCTGCGACGCAGTCCTTAGCTCGCCCATCAGGCGTCTTGCGTCCCACGTCGTGCCAGTAGATCCGTGCGGCGCCTGAAGCACGCGCTGCTGTTGTTCTGAAGCGATGGCACTCTCGGGAGCCTCGGGCGTCGTTGCAGCTGTCGAGACCGTCCGTGTACTCGCTACCGACCAGGACGCAGCAGACGCCGGCGGTCGTGTCCCACTCGAGCGCTCGTTTGCAATACTATTCGCCGATGGACGCGCCGCCGACGAGGAGAAAGAGCGCACTCCTGGCGTCACCAAGAACGGCAGCGCAGCAGCAGTCGTGGCTTGCGTAGACGACGGTGCTGTCGTGCTGGAGCCGTCGCCCAGACGCGCGAGCGTGTGGTGGAGCTCCGCCTTGAGCGCCTGCAGCTCCTGCGCGTACACGCTCAGCATATTCGCTCTCACGCCCTCCTCTCTATTACTCTCGCTCGGTATTGCTGCTGCTGTTGCTTTTGGAATTCAAACCAGGCCAATCAGCGCTTTCCGCGCGAAAGATGGTGGGTGGAAATCCTTCTTAGCAGCATATGCTATTTGAAGGGATTACGAGGGATCTTCCAATCAAGTCCCCTGTGATTGATTTGCGTTATCGCCGGCCAACTGAAGATGTTGAAGATGGCATGACATGAATGGTGACTGCCGCGAGTGACCTGCATGCGGGAGCTAATACGCAACTGTGTGGACGCAATGCACCTGCCTATTGCATGTCGTCATCGTATAGTAATACATGAGCGCAACGTGCGTATACCACAATATTAGATGTTTGTACAACCAGCGCAGCTCTTCATGTACGTGTGTGCATTCATTCATTCACATGTAACTTGCATGCAAAATGCATTTTCAGTCGGTTCTCTCTCACACTCACACACACAATGGGAAGCGCGAATCTTCGTTATACTAACTTACAGAATCAACTAAAAACGAAATGAACGAACGTATTATTGGCATGCATTTGACAACAGCCTAATGTGTGCAGAGTGGTGTGTGTAGTGTGCATTTTCGGCGTCTATCGTTTGTGTGTGTGCGCACAAGAGCTTGCGTTTGCTCCCTCTTCTCACTCACTGCCTTCTTCTTCTAACTTCCTCGTCGCTCTTGTCTTGTTTCTCTGTGATAGGATGGCGGCGGTTGCCAACGTATCATTAGCGCTGCAGAGAACTCTTGGAGAGATACACGGAAGATCTAGAGGCGGGGGTAGAACGGCTTGACGCCAAACTGCACGACCGTCATCAACCCAGCGCCGAGCGCGCCTGCGAGCACCATCGCCTTTGGGCCGGCTGTAGTACAGACATATACAGAGAACGTGTTCGCATAAGCTTCAAGTTGCAATGATGCAATAGAAATGCAAGCACACGAGACAGAGACGTACCAGTAGACTTGTAGAAGACACCGGTGGCGGCAGACGCCAAGATCGGGGTCACCTGGTCGAACTTGACAATGTTCTCAAGCTCCGCAGTGTCGGCAGCGTACTCGAACGCCTTGTAGATCATCGCTGCAACAACAAATACATACACATCCAGAAGTCAGCAATCGCCCATTGCCACTATTCAAATACGTATTCATCGTCATCAACAAGACAAGACAAAGACTCACCTAGACAGCCGAGCGCGTTGCCCGCTTTGGATCCTCGTACCGCGGCGCCATTCATGAGCGAGTTCATTCTAATCTTAAACTTGGTGCTGGGAGATCGCGTGAAGCCCTGCGCCGCGCCGAACACGCCGCCGCCGAGGATGCCCGTGAAGTACGCCGTACCGCACGAGCCGCTCATCTGCTCCATAAACGGTCGACCAGCCTTGTCGTAGTCCAGGTAGTCGGCGTTGTCGTCGTCGTAGCCGGCGACACCGAACACGGGCGCGATGGAGCCCAGGTCGATCGCGCCCGACGGGATCGTCGGCAGCACCGGGTAGTTGAGCCCGCCTGAGCCAGCCGAGTCGAAGCCCGTGCTGGCGTTGGACGCCGACAGTTCCTGCCACTGATCATCCGAGTCCCACGAGCGGCCCGACATGCTGCTGCTGTATGCTGTAATGTGATATGTGCTGTGATAACGAGTGTGCTGCTGCTGGTGTTGCGCTGATCTGATCCGATCGAGCGAGCGAGCTTGCGTCCAACCGGAAGAGCTCCTTAGAAGCTTTGAGCCTTGGGCTGTTGCGTGTGTGAATCAAATGCTCTCCCAGCCAGGAGAATGATCGCTCGCTCTCACATTGCGACAGCAGAGGAATCAAAGAGAGAGAGAGAGAGAGAGAGGCAAATTGCCACCCGGTCCCACCTTCTGGAACCGCCGGACCGGATGGGTGGTCCACGGTTCGGATCTCGTCGTGAGTGACAGGAGTGATGGTCGTTTCGACGTTTCTATGGGCTTCGAATAAGTTCGAAAGCTGAGACAAGCTGATATCTGCCACGGCAGACTTGAAATGTGAGTCTGACGGGTGATAAAAACACTTTATTTGACTATCAAAGTATTTTCTAGAAATGACATTGCTAGAAGATACGCTTTGACCATGTCTGACAGCCATGACACGCAAGTCGTCAATCAACCAAGTGCATAAATGCAAATGCAAAAAAATCAAAATGGGATTTGCTTTCTCGCGGGGGTTGTGCGCATGTCATATCTATTTGTTTCTCCAATGGCAAGTGCCACCAAACACCAGCAGCAGCTAGCTCAATCAATCACTCAATCACCAAAGCTCTGAGCGGCACCCACCAAAGTCGTCCTTCATTCGCGCAGAGCTCCATCGACCCAGCTGCTGGTGCGTGACAGCTATCTCGGACGCTTGGTACATCTGAGACAACGCAGTCACGCATCATGCTACTCGATTCGACTCTGACGAACCACATCAGCCAGCGCGCGCTTACTTCTTCTTGTACGAGTTGCTGCAATTTGCAACATGAGCACACAGACAGAATAGAGAGACATAGGGTGAGTACCGAGTAGCTAGCAATGGGAGCCTTGCCTACCATTCTAATGATAGGCTTGAGCTGTCGTATTGGCTTAACATGTAAAAGAAAAGGGCTGGCGGCTTCGCATGGCCCGAGTCGTCTCCACAACTTACTTTCCGCTGCTGTCGTGCATCAGGTTGAGCAGGAGCGAATCCGAGTTCAAGTAGACCTTGTTGGCCGATCGGGAGATCACCGTCGCGATTTCCTTCGCCGAGTCGATGCGACGCAGCTGCACGAACGCTGGGTTGTTCTTGATGGCCTCGCCGACGAGCTCCGCCGACTTGGATACACCCTGCGCGCGGATAATCGTACTCTTCTTCTCCTGAAGAGCGCGCTCCACGACGAAGCGAGCACGTTCCGCATCCTGCTGGGCTGTAGTAGTCATTCAAAAAATAAAATGGACACAAACGTAGTGTATGTGTCAGTATCAATCTGGTAGTTGCTCGCTGGAAGCAATTGCCTAGGAGAGAGTCTTGACGGATCGCGCTTGAGACGTACCAACTTGCTTGGCTTCAATGGCGGCCGTGTACTCCTGGCCGAAGGTCAAGTGGATGATCGACACATCCTCCAACATGATGGCGAAACGGTCCGCACGTTGTTTCTGTTCACACACAAAGGATCCACATCTTAGTCAGCGCCACTGCTCTTTTCTTCTTCCATCTTCAACTAGCAGCCAACCGACACCAACAAGAAAGATACTGAGCATGCAACACGTACCAAGCGCTGGGCGATCAGACGACTGACGTGCTCACGCTGGTAGATCAGCTCCGCGGCAGTGAACTGCGCCACCACCTGCTTGGCGACTTCGTTCACGATCGATGGCAACACCTTCTCGTCGTAGTCTGCAATTCAAACACAAGATAGCATTCACACATTGAGTCTCTCATGCGTCCTTCTTTCCCGTATCAACATTCAACACATAAGAAGAGCTGTTATTGTATCCGTACCGAGGCCCAAGTGGGTGTAGATCCACTGCAGACGACCACGGTCCGGCTTGGAGAGCACACGGATCGAGATGTTGATCATCTGCAAGTCCTTGGTGCCGGTGAGCGACGCGTAGGTGCGTGGGCGCGTGCGCACATCGAAGACGATCGGGCGCTGCAGCCATGGCACCAAAAAGTGCGTTCCTTGCTCCATCACGGTATGGCCGACGCCGTCGAGACGGCTGTAGACCACCGCACGGTGGCCCGCTGGCACGTTGTAGATAGCGTGGTACGCGCCGTACGTAGCGGCGCCGATGAACGCCGCGAACTGCGCGAGCGCGAGCGCCGGGCGACCTGCGCCCTGCGGCATCTTGATGTTCTTCATGTTCTCCATCGCCTGCTTGCCCTTGTCCATGGTGACCTGCTTGCTTCTTCCCAGAGCTCCGCTTGCTTCCTTGCTTACGTTCCGTCCCGTTGAGAATGGTGTAAGTCCCCAGCCAGCCAGCCGCCACACAAAAAAGCCTCACAGTCCCCACAGTTTGAGTTTGGCGAGGATTGCGACAGACGGGTGGGCCGGTCCGGTTCGGTAAAACCCGTGTTGGAACCGGTTAAGATGGGTCTTCGCCAGGGTTCAATCACCCAAAAACACGCTCAGAACGCACTTATTCGAATGTTTTCTGTGAAACCAAGGCGATCTGGAATTCATGTGTTATAAGAATGCGTTGATGATCGATCGATCAATCAGCAACACACCGCATCCGATGCTTCTTGGTGTGTGAGGATTCCGTTTGATACATATGCCTCTCTCGATAAGCATATATGTACGTGAAACACAGCATTCTTCACAATCGTGTACTTGTTTTCATTATGAGCGCGGTCTCCCAAACGCTCTCCTCGTAAATGGCAGCATTTTGAAGCAAGTGAGCCCCATGTCTTCGAATCTGAGGCGGTGGTTGACATGGTACGACTTGAATTGCAAGTTCATCTGCTGACACACAGACGCAAGTAAGCTAACATAAACCAAGTAACAATGCAGGCATTTAATCACCGCTTGCTCTGCTTGCGGATGCAAGCTCAAATTGAGCTTAACCAAGGACCAAGGAGAGCGAACTACATCAAATCTCTGAGCAAGAAGATCATAAATCGTACCTATTCACATGTATCAAACTCTACCATGGTATCCCATTCATGTTCCTAACCGAATACGGTCCTTTGAGGGTTGGGGAACAGTGCTGATTCGCTAAAATACGTCCCACGTTTTGATTGGCTGTTTGCATTGGTGGTTGGCTGGTGGAGAGCGATGGAAAAGAAGGCCGAGCGTTGCCGAGCGCGCTTTGCCCTGGCCAGCGGCCCCCAAGTTTCTCACTCCCATCGCATTCGCATAGCAGCCAGGAACACCCGCCAAAATGCCGAAAGCTTCGCGTCACCGCAACTACCGTAAGACCTACCGTACGCCAGCGCGTGCGTTCGAGAAGGAGCGTCTCGACCAGGAGCTCAAGCTCCTCGGAGAGTACGGTCTCCGCTGCAAGCGCGAAATCTGGCGCGTGCAGTTCGCGCTCTCGAAGCTGCGTAAGGCGGCCCGTGAGCTGCTCACGCTCGACGCCAAGGACCCAAAGCGTCTCTTCGAGGGTGCCGCGCTCCTGCGTCGCCTCAAGCGTTACGGCCTCCTGTCCGATGATGAGGGCGAACTCGACTTCGTGCTCCGCCTGAACGTGCAGAAGCTGTTGGAGCGTCGTCTCCAGACCAAGGTCTTCAAGCAGGGTCTCGCCAAGTCGGTGCACCACGCCCGTGTGTTGATCAAGCAGCGCCACATCCGTGTCGGCAAGCAGCTTGTCGACGTCCCATCGTTCATGGTCCGTCTCGACTCTGAAAAGCACATCGACTTCTCCGTCACCTCGCCATACGGCCAAGGCCGCCCTGTAAGTATTTATTTCCATTTCCAGCCAGTCAACAGCAGCATTCATTCAGGCCAGTCAACCCACCCAGCCAGACACAGCCAGTCAGAGCAGGTTCACACGGTCTCTCTTCTCTCTTGTTCTCCGTCTTCTCCCTATTCGCTGAGTCTCGCGACGCAATACCAGGGGAATGATACAGAAGCGGGAGGGAGAGATTGCGTGGAGATGTGGGGTGTGGAAAGCTCAGCCAGCCATCGAGCAGCCAGTAGCAGAATTGCTGACATTTGTTTTGTGTGTCTCTCTCTTACTCTTATGATTCTGATGCTACAGGGCCGTGTCGCTCGTCGCCGTGCTGCTCAGCGCGCCGCCGCCGCCAACGGTGGTGATGAAGACGACGAATAAGCTTGCTGCTCGTGATTGACTTTCTAGCTTGCAAGTAGTTGTGCTGATGATGTCGACTAGTTGCTAGTCAAGGGATCAACGGCACGCGTGCGTTCTCTCCTGGGGACCATGTGTGTCCGCGATAATATAATATCATGCGAAATTTGGGGAACACACACATGTACGATGCCGTCCATCTCTCCATGGTCCATTACCATACATACACAAATTGAGTTCTTTGAAAGCCTTCTTCATTATCACACTCACGTACCATCGACATCTTACTCATACTCTTCTCAAACAGCGCACTTCCAAGCTTGAACGGACCGACTCGAGACTCCATCGCCTTCCTTGGTCTTGGACTCTCCACGCACCCAACTTACGCGACCATGTTCAGCAGCGTGTCCTTGGCCCGCTGGAGCTGGTCTTCTGTGAGTCCTCGTGCGGGCGGCGCGATCGACAGCGTCTCGATCTGGTGGCTCAGCCCCGTGCGCGCGAACGCGCGCGTGCTGTGATCGCACACGAAGCAGCCGAGCGACTTGCGCAGCGCGCTGAGATCGCCATTCTCGACCACGTCCGTCCGCTTCCACATGCGCATCTTCTCTTCGAGGCAGGGCAAGTGGTAGCAATGGCCGCACTCAAACACGCACACGTGAAAGCTCTCTTTCCCGGAGGTCGGCGCGCGCAGCACCTCGTTGCAGATGAGACACTGGGTCTTCACCGCCACGCGTCTCGCCTTCTTGTGGGTCTTGACCTGGCGCTGGAGAAGCTGCACGCGGTCGTTCTCAAACACTTTGCTGCATCCAGTGCACAAGTTTTGCTAAAGAGAAGCACGAGCACATAGAGTGAGTGACAGGTAATTCAACGGAGTTGCAGAGCACACTGTGTAATCAATACCTGGATCCGATAGTTCGCGATGATGTCAACTAATTTCTGCTTCAGGTTATCGATT
The DNA here is from genome assembly GCA_038050675.1 of Globisporangium cylindrosporum. Lineage (NCBI taxonomy): Eukaryota > Oomycota > Peronosporomycetes > Pythiales > Pythiaceae > Globisporangium > Globisporangium cylindrosporum. The sequence goes on along the minus strand of JALBZD010000187.1, from coordinate 8,384 downwards.
TCCATGTCCTCGGGGATCTGCATCATGGTATCCATAAACCAGTTGATGAGTGTCTGAAGCAAGACATCCACCAAACACATCACTAACAGTACAAACCTTGCGGATGAGCTTGATCGGGTCGATCTTGTGCTGCGACGCAAACTTCAGCAGCTCCTCGACGTTCTCTTTGCTTGTTAAACTCAGGTCGATCAGGTAGTCCCACAAGTTCTCATCATTCTCCTATTATGCACAACACACAAACATAATTAAACTCAATGGTTTGAACTCGAGAGTGATAATTTAATCGCGTGGCTCATGAGTCATGAAAACGCAATTGTACCTGGACAAACTGGATCGCTTGGTTGATGTCTCTCATCTGGGTCAGAATGAGGTCGAGTGCTCGCTTGTGGTGGCCCATGCGGCCCAAAATGTAGATCATCGCATCCCAAAGCGGCGGACTGCGCTCACTGCAATACTTGTATGCCTGCATGACAGTAACGCATACAACACATCAGTCATCTACAATGTCCACTGCAAGACCACCAGCAATGACTGATCCATGCCACAACTCACCTTTTCCAGCGGCACGAAATTGCTCGTTTGCAGGAAGCGCAATAAATAGGACGGCGCGAACTCCGTGTAGAGCGCGACTTGGGTCTCGTGGAGCGCCGAGTACGCCTCCGTGTTGTATTCGCTCAGGCGATGCACAAAGAGCTCGTGGAGGTACTCGTGCAGCAACTCCCGGTCGTCCTCCAGCTGCTTCACGATGTCCACGATCTTGAGCTGCTCGGTCTGATTCACGAGCATGCGCACAGCACTCGCACGGTCGATCTGCATCAGGTTGGTGACCTTGTTCTGCACCAGCGGCCAGAGCTGGTGTTCCGTGATGAGCTTGAACGCGTGGTCCTTGTTCGTACAAAACGCACCCTGGCTCAGGTAAATGCGCAGCGCGTGGTCGTACTGCTCGGTCGCAGTGTACAGCTCTGCGAGCGCTTCCATAACGTACGACGTCTCTACGCTAATTTTCTCCGAATCGGACTCGGCGATACGTCGCCGACGTACGACCGTCTCCAGCTGGTTGATCCATGCCTGAGCGTCATACAGCGGCTCAAACACGAACGCAGTTTCAGTGTACTCTGGTGCAGCCGAGTCCGGCCGAGGCACATCCTGCTGCTTGGGTTTGGGCCACTTGCGGATGATCTCCAGCAACTGCGCAGGGTCCGAATCAAGAAAAAGCTTGAGCACCATCTCGTACTGCACGCTCGGTAAGCGCGGATTCGACGTCGGGATGAACTTGGCGATCGCCGCCAGCTGACCGCGCTGCGCGAACACGTACACGTACTTCTCCCAGAGCTTGGCGTACCCCTCGCCCACGAAAAGCCGCTTGATCTCCTCTGCAGCTTTCTTGAACAGCTTCTTCTTCATCAATTCGCCCAGATAGTACTCCACGAGTTCCTCCATCGTGTGCTTGCGAAGCGACTTGGGATCCGAGAGCGCCACTTCCAGCGCTTTTTCATATTGCTTCCTTGACAGCGCCCACTGCACGCGGTCGTCTACATCTCGCAAGCGACAGATCACGACGTCCTTGGGCGTGCAAATATACGCTAAGCGACCATACCCGGCGTCGTAGATGGACGCGTTGTCGCTTTGCTGAATGTTCGAGTGGGTGTACTGGAGCGTCGGCATCTTGTAGTCCGAAGCGCGCAGCCGCTGGTACCCTTTCAGGTTCAAGATGTCGGCTGCAACCTGCTTCCCATCGAGGTTCACGACGTGGACTTCTGGGAACGGCATCTCCGCCGGTTCGCCCTCACCTTCGACGAAGCGCTGCTTGGACGACCCAGAAGGTCCGTTCGATGACGACAGTGACGATGGTGCACTGCCTGGCGGGCGATACGCCAGCACGCACACGGCAGTGGTGCTCCATGGACTGATACCAGCGACGAAGAAATCGAACGAGATGAGCGCGATCACCTCCGCGGTGACGGCGCCAGGAAGCAGATCAGACGCGGACGCACTCGCCGATGTCGGAGATGTCGCGCTCGCTCGCTTGAACGCGACCACGCGCAGTGTATGAGCCCACCCGACGATCAGCACTGAGTCCGTCTGCCATTCTAAATGACAGCGACAGAGCTCCATGGGCGGACAGTTGGGTGGACGCTCAATGTACGTCACGCGCTGGTCCTTGTCCGCATCGTAGACCTTGACGCCCCAGTCGTTCGCCCACGCGACGAGCCCGTTTTTCCATCGGATCACGTGCACGGGGCCTTCGCCTTCGTGGATCGTGCTCTCTTTGTCGATGATCCACCCTTTCTTGTTCAGGATGAGCTGGCCCGCGATGCCGCCGCACGCGAAGCTGCGCTCGCGCTTCATCGCGTAGCGGTCTTCCAGCTGCACGCTATACACTGCGCTGAAGTAGTTGTAGATGTTCACCTCGCCGCCCGTACTGGACACCGAGACGTGGCTGGCCGTAGATGCAGCTGCAGATGACGTACCGCTATTGTTGGGCTTCGCATTCGCGGCTGAAGGTGGGAAGAGCGTGTACACTGCGACTGTGCCATCATCCGAGCACGAGGCGATAAACTACATATCATAGCATACGTTAGCACACAACACCAGGTCTTCAACAACGCATACAATATTGAACGGCGATTACATAATTACCTGTCCGGTCTCATCGATGCACACTTGGTTAACTTTCTTGTAGTGTTGGTGCAGGCGGCGGATGAAGCGTCCGTCAAGCTCGAGCAGCAGCACGTTGCCGTTGTACGTTCCTGCGCAGATGAAGTTGACGTGCAACGTGATGCAACTGAGCGAGTCGTCCTTGAAGATTGCGTGGAAGTGGCCGCCCACGCGCTCGTACTTGAGCAGCGGCTCCTGCTGCGTCTCCTGCTCCTAGAGTGACAGCAGCAATAGTAGCACAAACGACAGAGTAATGAGCACCGCAGCGGCGTGTAGAACACGCGTCTCGCTTGCATATAGACAGCGTGATGTACGCACCTCGCTCTGCGTCTTGGTCTCCTCGTCCTCGTCTGCGGGGATCGCTGGCGCCATCTCTTTCTTAGCTTCTATAGCTTCTCGTGCTTGAAATGGAAGATTTTTTCTTTTTTGGCATGGGAAATGAGTTGCAAACGCGACGAGAGGTTTCGCGAAGGTGACGCGAAGGTACACGTTGCGTGGCAGGAACACAATCGTGATAAGAACATGCAACAGCAAGCTGATTTCGGTGAACAGTGCTTGACAAGGGTTCCGATAATGTATCCATGTTATCACTGTGATGAATAGTAATTGGGTCAAGCAGCAAGGACGGCGTCAAGGAGTAGACACGCCCGCATTGCGACTTCTCGCCAACCAGACAACACTGGCGAGACTAACGAACCACGTAGCTCTGTGCTGAACGTAAGCCACAAGTACATGATACTCATGATTGATAGCCGTCGTGATGTACGAAATGTAAAATATACCCACATCGAAATGAGTTCACGAACCAACATTTCAAAGGATCCTAAGCCTTCCTAGTCTGATGCACACTTTTTGCTCCTGGATGCGAAGGACAATGCACGCCCGCCATGGCTTTCACTAGAGATGGACGAATAGATACAGAGAATACAAGCTCCTGCGGTGCCGATGCCAGTAGTGGGAAGAAACCCCGCCGTCATGGTACTGACTGTAATGGTTGGGATGGTCGACCATCTCCTTGTTGCTGTAGTAGCTACTGATGGCGTTGCGCTTGCACTCACCTTCGCTAATGGGGTACCTGCATGTTATCCATCTGACAAACCTCCGAAGGGACTCAAGTAGTTCAGTTTACCTCCGGAATGCAGCAGCCAACCATGGTCTCCTGACCACTGGTTTCTGGGTTTGTGAACATAAAGATATCGATATCGCATGACTGCATCTGGAACTCTGGTGGTCTTCGCATTTCTTTTCCACTATGCGAAGAATAAAAATGGGCTATGTCTAACGAGCTTGGAGGTCCGTTACTGAAGGTAGGTAATCCCAGAAGAACCTCGCCGAATGCCATATTCCAGACATGCTTTGCACAGCGACTGATGAGCATGCTCTCCAGTCAGTTTGGCGGCGATCTCTAATAACGAGACCCAGTTCCCAGGGACCATGGTCCAATTAATACACGGCTGTGGCCAGCCATTACACATACAAAGTACGTTGTGGATACAGCCGAGGGAACCTGGAATCTGTACGCACCGCAAACATAAGCTGTCACACTTAGCTTCACGGCGCTCATCCTGCCACCCACATTTCCAAACTGAAGGAGCTGTGCCAACACCAACGCCCCGCATACTCACCACCAGTGTCGAGCAAGCAAGCGCTCGCGACAACCAAAGTCTGTTCCCAACTTCTTGCAGACAAGCGTTGCTAAGCCTCGCTCGAAAAGCCTCCCCTTTCCCCACCAAGCAAATCAAGTCAACCAAAGCGCGATGGGACTGACAGCTTGGTGCTGTATCTGTCGATGCTGGGCGTGGTCCTGCTCGTCTTCGGGCTCTCAACGCGGTGCTCGTGCGTCAAGAAGCGCCAGAGCCAGCGTTTGGACCGCGATGCAGAGGCGAACACGCGCACGTACTGGACCGCGTTCGACGGCGGCGTGTAGCGAAAACCAAGGTCCAAGAGCTGCTTTTCAAAGTAAACACGTAGTAGCACTACCACGCAAAGGAGCCTCACGTTGTCTGTTCATATTGTCTTTGTAATTATATTGAAGAGCCCCGCACTTATGATACATCTTGCTGTCCAATCCCCTCGTTATCTTGTGCACAAAGCATGGCGCCTAATCGCCTCCTCCACTGTCTCCACCCCCACTATCGCCTCCACCTCCGCTGTCATCACCACCTCCATAGTCTCCACTGCCACCGCCGTCGTGATGGCCACCGTGATCGCCGCCGCCATCGTGGTGATGATGGCCACCGTCTTGATGAGAACCGCTATCATGGTGGTGATGGTGGTGAGAGCCACCTTCACTCCCACCAACGACGCCGGTCACCATAGGGTCTGCAGTCGTTGTCGCTGGGGATGTCCAGTTACTCTCTAATGCCGCTGCGTCACTGCTTTTCGAGAACCACTCACCGTTTTCGCTGCTCTGGTTCTTCGGCTTCTTCTGAGGCGCTGCTGCTGCTTCTAGTACCTTTGCATTCGCGTTCCCTGCTGGTGCTGGTTCTGACGGCTGTGGGTTGCTCGAATCCGAGGGCGGAGGCTGCGAGGACTCGGGCACCTTCTGGATGCAGCAGCTGAACATCGCGATCGTCTCCAAGTTGTGGCTGGCTGGCTGGCTCGGTGCTTCTTCTTCTTCTTTGGAAATGGCAGAGCCGTTGGATTTCTTTGCGCTGAGCGGCTTTTGACTTGTGGGAAGAAGCACGAAACACATGAAACCAAAAGTGCATCGTGAAAAACCGATTTGCTCTGATCCGTTATTTCCCTCCTCACTATTTTTGATAGTGCTCGCGTGAAAGAAACATTGAATTGCGTCACTCACACACACGCTCTCTACATCCGTTATCGAATTTTCTTCGCTCATGTTTGAGCCCACCTCATCTAGGTTGCTAATACTTTCGTGCACTGGGACCACCGAGTTGTATATCTTGATGGCGCTCAAGGATGTGATTTCTCGAGCGCTACCCTCCATCAGGATCCGATTGAGAAGAGAGTGTGAAGAACTCCGGACTCACGGATACATGAAAACCAGCCTTTGACAAAGCACGAATGTTCGAGAGAGTGTCTAAAGAAGCAGGAAGCACAGGTGACCGCGCTGATATCCTCAACTTACTGCAGAAGTTTTGTGGAGGAACGAGCAAGATTCCAAACTTCAGGATCCGACTGTCAAGGATACAGGTAGTTAGCGATACAAACAGCAAATAGCAAACAGCAAACAGCAACCTCGAGAGCAACTCCGGCGAGAACTCGTCCATACATAGCAATTCATTATACCAGCTTTGTCGAGTGCCGAGTCGACAACCATGGGTACTGCGCACTCGGAGAGAAGGTGGTACCAATACGTAGGGTCAATAGACCGCGAGAGGTACATTCTTCGATTTACAGACATTGCCATTGATCAGCAACAGAACGAAACTGCATTGACGCCGGCTCTTCTTGGAAGCAGACGCGCGCAGTTGTGTCAGCAACCTCTCCATCACCACCGTCGCCATCTCTGCTTCGGCTACCCCCGTTGCCGTTACCACCATGGCACTGACTGAGACTCCCGCAAATGAAGAGGATTTAGATCGCGATGAATATCGCGGTTCAAAAATCCATGGCGAGTGTGGTTTCTTGATGTTATCGATCCTGTCGTGACTTTTCTTGTGCGGATTTGGGGATAAAGAGAGCTCTTTAGAGCCGTTTTCTAGACAATTGTCGGTATATCGAGGCAACTTTGGTGCTCTTCCTCGTCCTTTCTTCCCGGTTTATAGTTTACTCTCATCATCCCAGTAAATTTACCCAGAATCCACGACATAACAAAGGCAATAGCCCCTTCATCACAAGTCCATTTGGTTTCACCAACTCATCACTCTGAAGCCAAATGCACGAGCGAGGTACGTACGCAAATGTATCCAGTCTCCTCTCTCAAGCAACCCAGAGAGTTTGCGCACTGAATCTCCTCCTCGTACCCAGCTAGTTTGTCGTGTCATGGCTCTAATTCAAGGGCTTCGAATGGTCAGTGTTGATTTGGCATTGAGATCGCCTCAGTCAAAGGAACAATCTCACGCTACATCACTCCAAACTTACTCCGAGTGCGAAACGAATCCAATCATAAATTATCGACTTTCACACCAGAGGAGTCGTCTATCCACCACCACTGCTTTGCTGAGCGCGAAGTGCTGGGATCGAGCAGTCGATGAGGCAGCAGCAGTTGCCGCTTGGTTCGTGATCGTCGATCCTCACGATCACGTCGTTTTCATTCACGACGACTTCTTCGTCTTCGTCATGATGTTCGCACGTGATAAGCACTTGAGCGAACCCGACTATGAAAAACAACACCGCCAACCCTCAGGGTGTAAGAGTCCACGGGGACCTTGGCCTGGTTGTGTGCTTGCTGGTACCGCTTGGACTCTTCTGCGGTTGTCTGGAGATTTGGAAATGGCTCGACCTTAGATGGTAGGAGCTTGGCTTGGTAGTCATTCGAGCACGAATTTGTCGAAAGCGTAGCCACTGGACACGAATGATTCCACCATTCTCGAATGGATGGGGGTCAGCCTATCATAAATATGTGTTGTTAGTGGATACGCAACAGAAGCCGACGCGATGAGAGAGCGAGAGTGAGTTTTCAGAAGAGGCTCAAACCTTTTTGGTCGAGTGTCATGAGGTTTCATCGATCACATGGTGCTGGATACCGACTACAATACCTTCCAAGAACTTCTCGTCAGTCTCCCATTTCCCTCGACGACGCCGCTCGAGAGTAGCAACAAACGCATGCGCTCCAAACAAGCGCTACAGAACAATGGCCACCACGGACGACTTCATCATGACGTACTGGTGTCCTGTCGCAATGGTTTCGGAGGTAGTCTGCGTCGTCCTGGTGTGCAAGACGTGTATCAAGTGTGGACCAGACGAGCGCATGCGCACCTGCGTGGACGAGAACAATCAAGTTGTGGTCGTGCACGAAAACGGCGACTGCTGCTGCTATACCGACTGTGAGAACCCAGGGGAAGGCAACGGTGGCGATGGTAGAGGTGGCGGCGATGGAGGTGGTGGAGGTGAGGGTGGTGGTGGTGACTAGAGGCACGTGACAGTACTGCCCAAGCAAAGACTCCAAAGAGAAATGATTGGGTATAGCGGAGTCGCGACGTTCAGAACCAAGCCGTTTGTTAAGGGATCCCGGTTATAAAGTGCTATTCATCCATCTATCATGCAATTTGCCGGAGGTAGATACTCTGGAGTTTGTTGAGTATTTCAGCTTCGTGATTGGCGAGACAGCACTTTGACCGCCAGGGCGTCCATTTACTTCAATGTACCATCTCATACGTCTCCTAACCTGAAAATCCTCTCATTTCTCTGTCACTGTGGACAACGTTTGGCAGCGAGCTCGCAATTTTCTTGGCACATCAGAGCAGACAGCCAACTCAAGCCAGTGAGAGCATGCGAAGTGTTATAGATGCATTCCTCTGAGGACTATGGGGATGTGTACCACACCGTTGTCTCTGTAGTCTTCACATGCTTCGACATAATCCATATACTGTGTTTGAGGTCTTACTTTAAATCGAGCGTACTAGCCTTTCGTGGCTCCGGCGACTAGTGCTTAGCAGAAGCTAATCGCCGCCGCCTCCATCGCCTCCACCACCACCATTTCCATCCGAGTACCCGCCCCCATCGTAGTGACCACCACGACAGTGGTGGTGGTGATGACCTCCACCACCTGAAGAATGCGTAGTCGTCGTGCCCGTGTTTCAGAAATCTGTGGCGAA
>JALBZD010000186.1:0-50206 GCA_038050675.1 Globisporangium cylindrosporum | reverse complement strand
AAGTCGATCCTGGTTGGTTGCACGTTCACAACAACGCATTTCCTTGCAGCACCTGGGACCTCAACATGCCTGCAGTCGTCAACCTGACGAGGAGAGAAGGCAATGCGCGACGGATAGGTCCCCGACCTGAACCGAATCGCATGCGGTCACGTAGTAATGCAGCCGTGTGGAAGTATATTAGCAACACTAGTTGATAATACCATCTTCTGTATCCAAACAGACTCGTCTATGCTATTCGCCCAATTGCGCTTGGTGGGAGGTTCAGCGCCTCGGCAAACACCTGCAAGAAAGGGCATCCAGATATCCAGTCGCATTAGTTAGTACCCAGACACATTCACAATTAGTTGGACGGAAATCGCTCTGTAGGAATCCACATCACCGTCACTAATCTCACTCACCGAGAACATCTTGCTGACGTTCTCCATGCGCCGTCGCTGCTCTTTCTCGATCGACGAGCTCTTGCTCTTGATCTGCTCCATGACTGTACGCTGTGAGCTGCACTGGGACTCGAGCACCTCCATCTTCTTGAATAGCAACGAGTGCTGCGAACTCATGGCCTGCACGTGGTCTTCGAGGTTCGTGCGCACGTGGAGCTGCTGTTTCTGCAGAGTACTGAACGCCTGTTCCATGAGCTCCATGTCGTCTATTCGCTGCTGGGTCTGCGCGCGGCTCTCGATCGCTTGCTTCTGCGCGATCGTGTCAAAGTCCTGCAGCCGCTCGGTCATGTCGTCGACTTGTTTCTGCCAGTGTACGCGAAGGTTGCTGGTCTCTTCGCAGACATTCGTGATCCGCGATGCGACGTCGGTCTTGAACTCGTGCATCTTGTCCTTCACGTCCATGACGTCGCGCTGCAGCTGCTGCATCCACTCGATGTTGTGCGAGTGTGAGGCCTTGAGGATTTCGTTGTCTTTCGCCCAGTCGCGCTCTTTCATGGACCAGATCTCCATCGTTCGCTTCAACTGCATCACTTCGGTGTGGGTCGCTTTGTGTAGCTCCACCTGTCGTGTTAACAGCGCATCCATGTCGCTCAGCTTCCTCTGTGTGTCTTTGCGAACCCCGTCAATTTCGTTCATGAGCACATCGGAAAGCGTGTCGAACGCACTCTTGAGCGCCTTGATCTGAGATGTCAGAAACTCGAACGTGGCTTGGGATTCCACTTCCAGGACAAGCTGGTCTGCGGCTTCGCGCTGCAGCTCCTTCACGGCGCGCTGCAGCTGGTGCATCTCGGATAGCGGCTTCTTGGTCTTCGCCATACGCGACGCGGTCGTGAGCTTCAGCGACGACGCCATCGTTCGTGCGTATAGACCTTGCAACTCAGGGAACAGATGCACCAAGGTCAAATAAATACCCATGCTGGAACCCCATGGTGAGGTCGCGACCGTTCAAGATCTGCAGTCGAGAGCCGTTGCTGCAACTGACACGTGCAAGAAGAGTTATTAGATTTGTTAATCTGAGAATGGCGATGATACCCAATGACATAGGATAGATAGCTGGACAACACGCACTCGAGTAATCTGAATGCTGTCAGAAGAATACACAGACCACCAATTTCCATAGAAAGGAAACCCATGCGCTCATACAGATCAGCAAGCGTTCCGAGGCGAGGGTTGTTTGTTGTCCTCTTCCCTGTTTTGATTGTTCAAAAATATCGTTCGCCATCCATTTATTATCACCATGCGGCGTTCCGATGCAGTACCTACCTCCTTGAAAAGTTCCTTTGTACAATGTTCTTCTCTCTTCTCACTCACTCATGTGTAGCGCAGCCCATAGTCGTCGTCCATCAGCAGCGACGCGGCTTCCTTGTCCTCTGCAGACGTGGTCGTGGCTTCCACATCCGGATCTGCATCCCATTGATACAGCACTTTGCCCACAAACAGGATCAGAAACGCGATCACCTCCACGTAGATCGACGCGGGGATCCAGTCGCGGATGCCGTCGTGGAAGTTCATGGCGCCAAACTCGTCTGGGTCCAGCTGGTACCACACCATCACCAGGAACGACAAGAAGAAGCCGATTAGCGTGCAGCCGTACATGACCGAGACACTCGTGAGCTTGATCAGCTGCATGAGTAGGATGTTTATGCACACGTTGCAGAGCACGTAGAGCATCAAGATCACGATCCCAAGCTGGAATAGTACATGAATTAACAGACATGGGGACCAAAAAGGTTAGTGTCATGTAGTAAATACCCTGTCATAACGCAGTGCATCGTTATAAAAGCGTACATGGCACTGATCGGACGCCACCTCGGTTTTCCCATTGATCAGACATTCGAGTCCACTCATTTTCTGGTTCAAGTGAAGAAACTGCGCACAACAACAGGAAATAGTAGTTAGTCAGTGGAAGAAGGTGATAATAAACCATAGGGTGCACCATGCAACAGCTCAGTATGTTCATGAAACGAACCTCGGCATCAAAGATGATCGGCGCGATCATGAGACCGCCAATAAACTGGTACACGGAGACCCACGCGTTCATGTACACCATGTCCATTGGCTGGTCACGGATCGCGCGCTCCTTGTAGATCATGGACAAGGAGCCGGGAATTGCAGCGAGCAAGTACATGATACTAAATTCACGAAAAGTATCCGCACGAGGTTAGCCTTGACATTGCCATCACAGCCTACTGCTAGCACTTGGAGATAGAGCGGTTTATACCTATTCCACGCGCTCTCTCGGTCGTCAAATCGATCGCTATCGAGACTGCGTAGGCCAAAATGGATCACAAAGTTAGCTCATTCATATACACAAGTCCTTCAAGTCATGTGCAATAGCATCCATCGGCTCTTACTCTTCGAACTCTGGCAAAAGCGATACCAAGATCCCTCCACTGATCGCCAGTATCCCTAGAACTTGTACGCGGGTATATCTGCCAATATCGAACATCGCAACGTTAAGGTAAGGTAAAATCAGTTTCCGAGCCAACATCAGCATTGTAGAATCGCACAAGATAGCGCTTCTTGGAACCGAATAAACCCACCTTGTGCCGTAGACTAGCGACGATATGCACGCGGAAATCGGAATCGACGCCTGCATGAACAGCAACGTCTGGATGGGCTCAGTTTTCCCCCCAGCAAGAAACAGCAGCATCGCCTACACAAGAACGCGAGCAAAGCGAGACAATAAGATGAGCTGCTAGGTAAAAGCTTCATATTAAACGATCTACAGGTGCACATCCGCACGACGTACATGGAGCAGATCGAGCATGCCCATCGCAAAGAAGTGCAGCTTGGGGAACTCGGTCACTTCCTCTTCGATGAAATCCTGGCAAACGCAACAACAAGACGCAAATTGATTAGGCTCAAGATCAGTTGCTACAGCACGTAATAGACCCAATTGGAGCGCAACATGCAAATGCGCCAGGCAACAACGTACATCTTGTGCGGATTTGTAGCCAATGATGCAAAACAGCGGTGGAATGAACAGAAACGTCATAAGCTGGCAGAGAAAGTATCTAGGAGAGTAAGAAGGCATTCAGGTGACAGTGAGCGATTGAACGACGCAGATAGGAAGCAGGAACATAGACAACAAGCGTGCGTACCTGTAGGACTCCATGCGATCCACCATGAGCTTGAACATGAACCGCTCAGACGACATCGCGAGCACGAGCAGAATGATGATCGCGAACGACAGCAGCGACTGCAGGTGTCGGTCGAAGCGCCGGTACATACACACACAGTAGCAGCAGCATGCGTGTTAGAACACCACTAGCACAATGACCACACAGCACAGACAGCACCAAAGACGATGCTTTCTATGATGGACACACACACACACGTACACACATGGAAACGCACCTTGCGCGAGCAGATATGGTACGGCTTGCCCGACAGCGCGTCGGTGCCGAGGCTCAGCAGCGGGTTGTGGAACTTCATGGCGCTTCGCACACTCGCTCTCAGTTACACACGCTGGAAGTCACACTCACAGCAAATGATCGAGTGGCTTCTTCTCCCTTGTTGCGTGATTAGTGCAGCGTGCAAACCAAGTGAGTTCTTCTTCGCACGCAACAGGATCTTCTTCTCCTTGGCGACGCTCTTTGCTGTGTGCGTCGATGCCTGTGAGCTGCAGCAGAACAGCAGCACACAGAGGTGGTGGAGAGGAAGAAGACTGTGGAGAGTGAGTTGCGTTGTGCCGCGTGCGCGCGTGGGGTTCGCTCGTTCCGCCCAAGTGAAGACTGATTTTCTGCCGTTTTGTGCGTGATGAGATGAGGTGCTGCTTGGCCCCACGCCACAAACAAACAAATCCAAAATGCGCTTCTCAAAAAGCTGAACCAGAATCAGCTGCTCCCGATAAAGTGCGAAAAATAATGCGCACGGTGTAGTGTATCCCTTCTCTAAAGTACGAATATGTACTGTGGAAGACAGAATGAAAACATCGAGGTTCAACTCCCCATTTCAAAATCAAAATGTCCATTGCGACCTTTCACAGTGTGCGCGTTGCGGAAAAGGAAACATGGACAATGATGACACGCGCGTTCTTACGAGGCACGCCTGCCTATAGATAGAGAAAGCTTCAAGAGGCTTTTGCACAACAGAGCTACTTGCGCCCATGCTTTGTGTGAAGAAACCGACGTCGCTCTTATCACTCTGCGTTGGCGCCACAGAAAACTCAACCACCTGAGCTCAAGCAAGCACCAGCGTTAAAGAGCAGAAAGCAATTTTCCAGAAGAGAGGCGAGCGCGGCTTGGTTGCATATGCCAAGTATGAGCGAACGCTGCGTCGATCCTGCGGGCGTGAAGCTGTCGCTGGCTGGCGTCAACAGTCTCAAGAGCCTCGCGTCGATCACAGAGGAGGAAAGCGACGAAACGCGGTCAGCTGAAACCATCGACGAGGTGTCGATCGAAAGCGCGGGTCCAAGCGGCGGCGCTCTCCAAAGCCAACATATCGCAAAGGAGAACCGCTGGAAGCTCGCGTTCCGCCAGCTCGTGTTCATGAAGCGCATGAACATGCAGTTCAACGACCGCGCCAAGAACGAAATCGAGCTCCGCCAGCAGAACATCACGGTAAGTGGTCAAGGGCAATCATTCTTGATACAGGAACAGCACAACCAAGTCACTGACGCTATTGTGGTCGTTGTGTGCGGTTGTGTTTACTCTGAGGACTGCAGCCACTGTCGCTGATGTGCAGCATCCCGTACTTCAACGCGCTCACACCAGACGAGATCACGAAGCTCGTGGCGGCGAGTCAACGGGAGATACTCCGCCCCGGTGAGAGCAAGTCGCTCTCATGCCCGGATCCAGTCAAGCACGGCGATTTCTACATCATCATCAGCGGGAACTTGGCGCTGGCAAAAATTGTTGTTGAGAACGCAAAGGCGGTTAAGGAGGCGGAGCTCTTGCCGTCCATGAAGCTTGGTATTGGGGACTATTTTGCGATTCATACAGTCTCCGAGATGAAAGTTATCGCGATGGAGCTCGTCGAGTACCTTGTGATCCCTATGAATGTGATCGCAGAGTTGAGTCCAAGTTCGAGCTACCAGATTCAAGCGGAGACGAACGACATGACTTGCGAAGCATCCGAGGTACGCGCCATTCCATGAATCTGTCATACTATTACTCCAATTAATCTCGCGTTCTATCTTGTATAAACCTGTTCCAGACGGAGAGCTACAAGCAATGGGCACTCCAGTTCTCGCTTGCGAGTACAAAGTGTGAATTTCCGTCTCCAGAGCCGGGAGGGCTCGCGAAATGCTCGGTGAAAACATTTTGCAACGACCATTTCCCGCACATGTCGCCCGAGAATGAGCTCGACCACACGCTCGAATATGTACGGACTGCGCTCACGTCGATCTTCTCAGCCCGCAGGATTCGAGTATACGGTGTAGACGAGGCGAGCGAGCGACTTTTAATCAAGGTATTGTTCGATACAGCACAATAATCGTTGATTTCCATGCTCATATTCCTCATATCTAAAATTTACACTATGTGTGACAGTTTTCAGACGAGAGATTGCCGAAAGCACATGTTGGAATCCCAAACACCATCGCCCGTCACATTTTAGAGAAGCGAGAACCAGTTTTTGCGGCAAAGGGTTCAGATGTGTGCAAAGATCGCAACGATGTTCTCGCAAGCACGCTCTACCGTGAGGATGACATGGTTCTCGCAGCTCCCTTCTTTGAATATTTCCCGCTCGGGGTTCACAAAGCGACACTGGAGCCTGCGAAGATCGTTGGTATCTTGGAAGTGATCATTGGATCGAGAAGTTCCGAGAGTGACTCAAGTGCATCACCAGACGCATCTCCTCCAGTCGTAACTGAGAACGACACGTGCATTCTGGATCTCACTGCGCAGGAACTCGGAAGGTACTTGTATTTCCATTACAATGAGTTCTTCAATGTACCATCAGTCGCTGAGAAGAAGGTTTCTGAAAACGGTGAGCCGAGCGGACACTCTGGCGAGGAAGATGACGAACCGGTTACAGAAGTGTTCCCAGCGCCAGATGTGACTGCAGCCGACGACGCTCGCACGCTCGTTGTCAGCTTCGATAATCTCGAGTTTAAAGACGTCAACGATATGATATCCCACGCAGATGTGTCCATCCAGCTTGGAAGAATGCCGCTCGCCACGCGCACGATTTCGTTCTCATGCCCCAAGTCGCCAAGGAAAGAAAAAAGCGGTTCTCAGTCGCCGCGGAAGTGCTTATTCAACAACTCTTCGACAACGGAAATGGGCATTTCACTTGCCAACATCCCGCACGGATCGCACCTGCGAATCATATTCAGAGGCAGAAACAATGAAGCCATCGGGTGGACGGGGCTCCATCTGTTTGACTTCGGACACGCGCTCAGAACTGGTCACTTAGTCGTTGATATTCGCGCAATGGTCGCTGAAGTGATCACCCCTCTGGATGTGGAGAACTGCCTCAAGCGAGATCGACCAAACAAAAAGAACATACTCGGGAAGCTCGAACTCACACTGGAATGCTCGGGTTCGTCTCCGCAGGTGTTCGCCTTTTCAAGCATCACGAAAAAGAAGAGCATCACGTTCAGAGCATCAATCTTCTACAATAACAACCTCTTAGTTGATCCGAAGCAGATAGAGTCACAGAGCATCGCCGAGTCTATGCCATCTCTTCCAACAAAGCTGCAAAAGCTCTTGCTTCAGGTCAAGAAAGATCCTTTGGTTATGCTCTCTCCAGACGATCGCAAGTTCATTTGGGAATCAAGGATGTCGCTTATTGAGGAGCCTGAGCTACTGCCGACCTTCTTGCTTTCTGTCGATTGGAGTCGGAGAGAGCAGGTGATGGAGGCGTATCGCCTGTTGATTTTCTGGCAACCACCGACCTATCTCCAAGCGCTGCAGTTGCTTAGCCCAGCTTTTCCAGATCCAAAGGTTCGCGCGTATGCTGTGCACTGCATGCACGTGCTTCCAGATCACCGACTCCGACTGTATTTACTACAGCTTGTGCAGGTTCTGAAGAATGAGCGATACCATGACTCGGCGCTCGCGCGATTCCTTTTGATGCGCGGGTTGATGAACCCGTCGCAGATCGGGTACTTATTATACTGGTACTTGAGAGCTGAATCGCACATTGACCAGACTTCCGAGCGATTCGAGCTCATCATGTCCCAGTACCTCCAGTTGTGCGGTAGCTACAAACTCGAGCTTCGGCAATCCGTGTACGTGATGAAAAAGCTCGAGAAAATTGCTGCGGCTGTGAAGCTTGAAGCGACCAAACCAGCGCGTAAAGAGAAACTTCATGAAGAGCTGAGGCATGCAGTGCTGCCAGAGACCTTCCAGGTATGTGTTTTGTTTCCTTCTCGATGGTTTGATTGACGTTGCTCAATTATCCTATTGTCTCCCGCCTGTTTGGTTCCCAGATCCCGCTACACCCTCGCACGTACTACAACGCTGTGATTGTCGAAAAATGCCGCGTTATGGAGTCCAAGAAACGCCCTCTCTTCTTGCAGCTTGAGAATGCAAAAGTACAGCACGGCTGTCCGTACGTGATCTTCAAATCCGGAGATGACTTGCGTCAAGACCAATTGGTGATTCAGATTCTCCGCGTCATGGACGATCTATGGCGTGAGGCTGAGCTTGACTTGTGTCTCACTCCGTACTCGTGTATTTCAACGGGCGATGAGATTGGCATGATCGAAGTTGTTCCAGACTCGGAGACCCTTGCGAGTATCATTTATGGGCGTCACGACAAATCCTTCACGAAGCTCAGTCGGAAACTCAAGTCTGCAAAGGATGCGCTCGTGAGAGGTGGTGTGCTCTCGGATTGGCTATTCGATAGATCCAATGGTAGCGACACGCCACCGCCACCGCCTGGTGATAAGCCACGGAACATAGCACCGTTGACACCACCAACTTCTCCAGCGTCACCAACAGGCGAAGACTTGAAGGACGAAGCGATCGGGTCGCTGGACCAAGAGCCGCGAGGTCCATCCGAGTCCATGTCACCATCGTCTCCGTCTGTGTCATCGTGCTTCCCGCTTTCTCCGGGCAAGATTATCCGGAGCATGAGCAGGAAGTCGATCGCTCCACCGCCGAGAGATGAAGAGATCACCCAAAACTTCATTCGCTCGAGCGCAGGGTACTGCGTTGCAACGTATGTTCTCGGCATCGGTGACCGACACAACGACAACATCATGCTACAGAGATCGGGCAAGTTCTTCCACATTGATTTCGGTCATTTTCTGGGCAATTTCAAGTCAAAGCTCGGTGTGAAGCGCGAGCGAGCTCCATTTGTGTTCACGCCGTCGATGCTGGATGCTATTGGGGGCAAGAAGAGTGAAAATTACGAAATGTTCAAGAAACTCGCGTGTGATGCATTCAAAGTGTTGCGCTCGCACTCCAACTTGCTGATCACGCTGCTGGTGCTGGCGTTAACCTGCGGCATCCCAGAGCTTTCGTGCGCGGACGATATCAAGTGGGTCCACAAAACGCTCATGATCGAACTGTCGGACGAAGAAGCGGAGAAGCGGTTCCGGAAACTCATCAAGGTCGCGCTCAACACCAAGACAACGCAGATCAACGATGCGGTACATCTCATGGCGCATTAAACAAGAGCAAGAACAAACCTCAGACTTCTACAGCAAGCAGCAAGAGAAAATGAGAAACCGAACACTTTAGCAAATGACACAGCAGACGAAACTTCATCGGCACAGAAAATTGAAACACGCGGTCACACATGTTCAACCACAAGCAAAAGACAAAAAACAGTTTACGTCACAGAAACACCAAAAGCACCAACAGCACTCTACCAATCAGCATCCCTGCCATTTGTCATAATACTTTTGAAGATGCAGTACTTGATGCAGGCATATTTTTGTATTGAGGGTAATCACTTGCTGTTAATGGAAGCAAACCACACGAGCGACACGAAAGTCCATAACGGATACACTGCCCTAGGTAGGACTCAAAAAGGACTTCGATTGCGACCATCTCATCTACTACTAGTTGCTGCTGCTGGCGGTAGTTGCATCATAGAATGGGAAATCCGTGTAGCCCTTGCCCCCGAGCGCCAGGTTGTACTACACTTCCGCGCCAGCGGGTGGATTCAGCAACCAGCCATGCTGGAAGCGCTCCGCCAAGGCCGGGTTCGAGGTGAATGTTCGGCCGAAGCCGACGAGGTCCGCTGTTCAACGAGAGGTGCACACCGATGCGGTTGGCCGCCCACACGGTCTTGACCGCGTCGACGACCTCCAGCAAGAAGCGCGCGCAGTTCTCGACCGAGCCGCCGTACTTGTCCGTGCGCGTGTTGGACGCTGACTGAAGGAACGCGTCGATCAGGTTGCCGTTGGCGGTGTGGATCTCAATGCCATCGAAGCCCTGCGTCCTTGGCGAGCTGCACGCACTTGCGGTAGTCGTCGACGACGCCCGCTGCTTCGTCGGTCTTCAGCGCGTGAGGCGTCTCGTACGGCACCCGGACGTAGTCAACGTCGCGCGAGTGGCAGGTGACGGCCGGAATCGCCGAGACGGACACGATGTCGCGCTTGGCGTTGAAGCTCGAGTGGGACTGGCGATCCATGCACCACATCTGCAGGGAGATCGTGCCGCCCTTGGCGTGCACGCGGTCGATCACACGCTTCCAGCTGCCAACGCGCTCCGTGGTGTAGAGCCCTGCGGCGCGGTGCCAGTTGTAGCCCTGCTCGGAGATGGCGGTGGCCTCTGTGGTGATCAGACCGGCACCGGTGCGCTGCTCATAGTAGAGTTCGTTATCCTTGGACGGCACGCGGTCCAGGTCAGCGCGACTCTTGGGCACGAGGTCGTTGGTGAGCGTGAACGGCGTGTTGAGGGTGTATCCGATGGTAGTCATGGTGCTGATGAAATACGCAAGTGGGTGGAATAGAGTGGAGAACCGTGGAGAGCTGTGGAGTGCTAGGAGCTTGGTGGAAAGCAGAATGAGGTCTTTGCATTCAATCGATTGATCAATTGAGCGGCCAGCTTTGCACTGCTGAGTCGCTGACGCGACGTAGGTAGATCTTTGAGAGTCGCAGTAAAGTGCAGACAAGTGTGTATTATCGGTCGTCGTCATATTCACTTTTCCTTTATCGCAATGCACTTTCTTGATTCTCCGTCATTCTCTCTCTCTCTCTCTCTCTCTCTCTCTCTCTCTCTCTCTCTCTTGCTCTCCCAACGTCTCAGTACTCGCTGCTGAGGTAGCTCGCACTTGGAGACGCGTGCTCGGCTGGACGAGAGGTCGAGGGCTTCTTGGGACGGATCACGCGCGCCTGTGGAGGAATCACGTTGTACGTGCCTCGCGGCACCGGCCGCTCTTTCGGCAACAGACTCATCTTGATATCCTGGAGCTTCTTCGTGGCTTCCACGATTTGTTTGGACTCGAGCACCGCCTGCACGTTGCGGTTGCGCTGCAATAATCGCTTCGAGTCGAGGTTGCGCTGCTTCAGATGCTCTTTTCGGCGCCCGTCGATGCGCTTGAGCAGTGCCTGGAGCTCAGCCTGCTGCTGTTGACGGAGCTTGGCTTCTTTGCGACTGAAGATCTGTCGATACTCGTCGTTCATCTTGGATCGCTCGTCTTCTTCGATCTCGTCCGCGATCTTCTTGATCTTTTGCGCTTCCCCATACGACTTTTGCTGCGCGAGGCGGTGCTGGCGGCGGCGCCACTCGATGAGCTCTTTCGAGAACTTTGGCGGCCGCTCGAGCATCTCCTGCTGTAGTTTCTCCTGGAACTCGCGCAAGTCTGTCGCGTGCTTCTCCGTCATTTGCTTCACGTACGCCTGCGCCATGCGGTCGTACTCTTCCATGTACTGGTCCCACGCCTGGTTGAAGTCGTTGAATTGCATGTTGTGTGCGATCTGGATATCCTGGCGCTCGGCGATCTGCTTCGCCTTGAGCGCCTTCGACTGCCGCTTGAACTCCTGCTTGCGCAGCGCCGTGAGCTGCGTGTCTGCTCGTTGCGCCTCCAAGTAGTTGCCGTCTTCCTCGCACTTCATGCGGTACTCTTCGAGGATCGTGATAAACTCCATCACTTTTGGGTCCGGCCCCATCTGGAACTGGTCGCACTCGAGCTCCTGTTGCTGCATGTTAGATTTGATGAGCGTGATGAAATCTGAAAAGCTCACTTCGTTATTCTCGTTCGCGTAGTCGTCCAGCTCATTGAGCATCTCTATTGCAGACATTCGGGAACAGGTTGGTTAGTATCGGGCTATGAAGAAATGATCGCGCCCAAGGACATTGCTCAACCAACCTTCAGTGGCGTTGCGACCGAGTTTCTCTAGGATCAACGGAATGTGCTCGGTCGAGATGAATCCGCTCTCGTTTTCATCGTAGATGTTAAACACAGCTGTGGCAACCAAAAGATAGGCACACACAATCAGCCATCTAGGACGACGTTGTGATACAGTCAGCACACAACAGCAGAAAGCAACAACATACCACGGAGCGCTCCCAGTTCTTCCGCCGAGAGTTCTGCTGCGCCACCATCGTCCGCCATCGCAAGTCAGGTGCGGAATTCCAAACCTCCGGTACGGCGTGCTACTCCGGTCTGCGAACGCTCTAAGCTCTCGAGCCTGTCAATGGCACCTAGCAGCAACAAGGTTGGCATAAAGAGCTCTGTTGGACAAGAACCTAAACATGTCCTGTGCGTTGCTGGAGCTATTTATTCCTGCCGTAAACATGGCGGCAGTGGTGGTGGTCTCAAGCCGATCTTTCTCTTTTGCTCTAGATGAAAAGAGTGGATCAGTTTCGATGTGCACATATTAATAACCTCCCCCATAACAGCACGAGATGAGAAGAAGAGAATCTGGGCTTTCGCGTCGCTCTCGCTTTCAGATCTGTTGCATGGACATTTCCTTTACAAAATGGTCGGCTTCATCACCATTATAATGTCGCGCTCACTCACCTTGCTTGCGATTCAGCATCTCCAGCTTTCGCCTTGTCTCTCGGTATCGTCGTCGAGTCCACTTTCGCTTTCACCTAACTGCTCTTAGTTTTCTCGCGCGTCTTGGGCTTCGTAGTACGCGTCGTACTCTTCCGACTCGAAAAGCCATGGGTGCTGCAGCGACTCCTCAGCCTTCGCGCGCTTCGCTGGGTCGTAGCGCAGCATCGGTTCGAGGAAAGACGCCAGACTCTTCGCGTCGCGCGTTGAAAAGTGGTACTTCTCGGACAGCACCTGCTCTAGCTCCCAGTATTTGAGATTGCGGATGCGCTTGAGCTCGCCTTTGCGGTTGAAAAACTCCTTCGTGCCGCGCGCGCAGCCCGTGAACGCCTTGGGCATGCGGCCGAGGAGCTCAATCATCTGAGCCAGATGGTCTTCGTCGCGGTTGAAGTTGCGACCGCTCTTCGGGTCGAACAACAAATCGCCTGTCAGAAGCTCAAAGATGAAGCACGCCATGGACCACATGTCCGCAGACGTGTCGTATTTCTTGCCCAGAATCACCTCAGGACTACGGTACTGACGCGTCTGGATGTCGTCCGTGAAGTGCTTGTGCGTCCAACACGCGTTGCCCAAATCGCACACCTTAGCGCGCAGTTGCATCACGTCAAAAGGTTGACTTATCGAAAGCTCCGCGAGCTTGCTGTTCCACCTCTCGAGTCGTTTGTTCAAAGACTTGACAGCAAGGGGGCTGTAGACGCTCGCTGCAAGCGGCGGTAGAGCCACACCTTGGATAATGAGATTCTTCTCTGGAGCTGGCTTGGCAATAGAGCCTGCGGTTGTCACAGTCTGTTCGTCGTTGTTTCCAGGTCCTGAGCGTGGCTTGGGGAGGAAGAAACCTGGGTAGCTGTACGCGGACGTCATTGGAAGTGTCAGGAAGCTTAGTCCATCGATGCGCTGCTCCAAATGTTCTGTAAGAGGTAAACAACATGTTAGTGCACCAAGGGTAACTACGCTTTTCCCAATCAAAAGCAGAAAGTAAAAGCGAACGGACCTAAGATTGCAGTCAAGTAGCGTGCATCGAACTCCACTTTCCACAGCTTCAGACTCTTCTTCGCTTGGTTGGTCATTGTTGCCGACGCTTCGGATCCAGATTGTTCAGTCCGAGGTGCAGTAGACAGTGCTCGCTCTAATGCCGATACGACATGGGTGCCGACACGATCAAGATACCTACAGACACATAGAGTTCACGCAGGCATAGATAGAGTGAACCACTTGCACAATCAGTTCACAATGAAAACGAACTGGTCAAGCTTTACCTGAGCGCGAACGACGTGCGAATCTCTTCATTGACAGACTCAGCATCGACCAAATGCTTTGGTGGAACTGTAATCGTGAACTCGATCTCTTTCTTCCGCGAGCCGGCGACCCGTCCATCTGGCAGCAACAGCATCACGCGCGAAGCAAACTCGGGCGGCAAGTGGATCCAGTCGTCGTCCTCTTCTTCATCGTCAGCGTCTTTGCCATTGCGATTCGCAGACTTATTTCGTGATTTGCTGTTATCACTGCCGCCAAGTCGACCATTTTCTTTTGACGCTCTTGAGGGAACTGTGCTGTCTTCAATTTGTTGCTCACTGCTGCCAACATCGCCGTTGCTGTCGGCTTCGATACAAAAATTGGAGAGCAGCACTGCGTGGGTGTCACTGTCACCCTTCTTCTCGGCAATTTCCAGCTGCGAGAGCGACTCACTCAACTTCTCAATTGCTTCCACTGCCACTGCGTCACCTTCAATCATCTCATCGTTCGCACCACCATCCTTGTCCTTCTTATGCTTTTGCTTCTTCTTCTGCTTCCTCTTGAGCTTCTTCTTCTCGTCGCGAGTCAGCTCCGCACCAAGAGAAGAGCCATTCTGCTCTTGCTGCTTTGGAGCGTTGTTGAACTGCATGAACTCGGATCGCTGGAGTCGCGGCAGTCGCGGAATGTGGTGCGATAGCAGCACGTTCTCAGGCTTCAGGTCCGTGTGGATGATGTTGCACTTGGAATGCAGAAACGCCAGTGCTTCGAGGATGTCCTTACTCAAGTGCTTCACCAGCTTCATCGGGATCCCGCGGTAGTTGTAGTACTTGATCAGCGTCAGAAGGTTGTCCCCGAGCATCTCAAACACCATGCACACATCTACAAACACAAAACAAACAGGCCAGTCTACCACTCAGTCTACCAATCACAATGACCCACAGAGTTAACGACATCAAACTTACGGATGCCATTTGGACCGACGTAATCGAACGAGTCGATCAGCCGGACGACCTTGATGCTCCTGAGCGTGTTGTCAGCTTTTGCAGCGTTCACCGTGCACTGCAGTAGCTCGATCTCGTCCTGCGCGGCCTCCGTGTAGTGGCGCGCGCTCTTCTGCACTTTCATTGCGACGATCTCGCCGGTTTCCTTGTCGAGGCATTTCCACACGGTCGAGAAGTGGCCCCACCCGAGCTTCTCGAGCACCTGGAAGCGGCTCTTGTACACCTGGCCGGGCTTCACAGGGTGGTACCCGCCCGGTTTATAGCTCTTGGTCTCCTCTTCCTCGCTTTCGGACGAGAAGTAGTCCCCTTCGTCTTCTTCCTCAACTACGTCGCTCCAGACGGCGGCGTCATCGCTGCCGACGTCGTCGTCGTCATCATCAAGCGCACGCTGCGAGATCGAGCCGTCACCCGCCACCGACAAGATCGAGAGTCCGTCGAGCGAATCTTCGAGCGCCGCGTCGTTTTTGTGGTTGTTGCGAACGGGCTTCTTCGCCTTGCTCTTCTTCTTCCGCTGTTGGCGCAGCAGCTGCTCCTCAGTCTCAATCTCCTCTTTGCTATGGCCATCGTCACCAGCAGTAGCAGCGCACGTGCCATCAATATCGTCAGCAGTGGCCAGCACCGTCTTGGCGTTCTTGTTCCTGTTGGCGCGCTTCTTCTTCTTCTTGGCGCTACTGGGAGTGCTGGCGCTGGGAGTGTTGCCGTTCGTGGTGGCTGCGACTGCTGCTGCTTGCGCCAACATGAAGAGCCACAGGAGGACGAGCACGATCATGAGCGTTAGACAAGGTGCTAATCCAAGAGAGTGAAAGAGCGATAGGGAGCGTGCCTTCAACGTACGCGCAGAGAAGGATGCGGAAGGCGGCGCCGCCATCGTAGTGAGCGCGGGTTCCATTTTTTTCCTTTTTCTTTTCCTCCTGCAGCGATGATTGGGAACGAGTGCAAAGTGCAAGACTCGCGCAGCCAAATTGGGTTGGCGCTTTTTGTGTGGTGGCTTGCAACCAGAGGGAATTGTAATTACCTTCATTTATCAAATAAGCCTTTGCAAGATAAGAAATGGACTTAATGTATTGGAAATTAGTTTTTATTATATCCTATTTATAGATAAAATATAGATCTTGTTATACAAGGTAAGTGTGCAAATCGACGATTTACTGCACTTTCAGCCAATCAACGTTCGCTGGTTCCTTCTTTTTAGCTAATCATCATTATTAACATCAACACCTCTACAAATCAATACTAAAATTCAAACTTCACGAAAGTCGTTGTGTCCATTTTCTGTACTTTTGCACGGGCAACTGTCGGAACATGCACATCTCCATCGCAGCTCCGTCGACATTTTCCAATCTGAGGCAGCACGCGCACGACGCTGGAAGCGCTGCACTGGATGTCACGACTGTTGCATCCTCAATGAGCTTGCGTCGACCAAGAGTTGCCACCACGCAACCACCCAGACGACTGGAAAGCCAGCAGCAGGCAGCACTGCAACATTACCGTCGCGGAGATCATTCTGGTTCTTCTCGACTCGACTTTGCGGGCTACTTGTGCCACTGTACCCACGGTGTGGGTATCGTCCGCCTCCCGCACTCGTCTCTGGACAGGCCCAGTCAGTCACCCGTACATACAGCAGACGAACGAACACTCAGCTGCTGCTGCGATCAGTCAACGCTTGCTCACAAGAACGTTCTTGTGGCTCCACAGATCAGATCAGCAGCTCTACGTGTTCTGGATGCCGAGGTGCTTGAGGTACTTGAAGCGAATGTCGTGGGTGGATCGACCGCGCGGTGCGAGCTTGATTTGGGTCTCGATGGGGCACAGCGACAGCGTCGGGATCGGTCCTGCGGCGGGCGACGTTGACCCTGCTGCTGCTGACGAAGCGCCGCTTCCGCTCAGCGGTTGACCGCGTGTCGATGGACTCAGCGACGGCGAGCGAGAGCGGATCGCCGCAGCCGCCGCAGCTGCTGCTACAGCCTGTTGTTGTTGTTGTTGCTTCTGCTGCTTCTTGGCAGCTTCGGCTGCGACTGCCGCTTTCACTTTACTCGCTTCTTTCGCTTTCTGCTCTGCTTCAATCTTGCGCTGCCGTGCTTCCTCTCGCGCCATCGCTTCATTCTCCAGATACTCCGCCTCGAGCTGCTCTTCGTACTCGCGCTCCATCTCTTCATACACGTCTTCCAAATTGCGCTCAACCATCGAAATGAACTCCACGCGCGTGTGCCACATACAGTCGCGCTGGCGCTTCGAGTAGTCCTTGTGCAGCGGGATGTAGAACAGCTCGGCTTCTTCGTTGAAGTGGATGGTTTTGCGCGCTGGCGGACCTGTCGACGCGGTGCTGCTGCTCTGTATCACAACGCTTTCATCTGTTCGTCGGGACGACCTGCTGCTTCGGCGCTCTCGCTGTCCATTTGCTGCTGCTGCTGCTATCTTCTCCTCTTCGCTGTCTGCTTCGTGTACCTGCTGTGATGAATTATTTGCACCGTACCAACTCGCGATGAATTGGAAAAAATTCTTCGATTCGCCCTTCTTGGTCGGCGCGTCATTCAGCCGCACTTTGAGTCCTTTCTGGCGCTCTTTCTTGCGCCCCGTCGTGCGCTCCAAGTCGCTGCGCGTTAGGTTGAAGCCGAGTTGCTTCCAGTACTGCTGTCGAATCGCCATCGAGTCGCGGCGGAGCTGAGGGGGCACTCCTCCGGTTGGTGCTGCTGCTGGACTAAACTGAGGACTGTTTGGATTACTGCGACTTCCACTGGTGAAGCCTCTCGGTGTGGTGGCTGTCACAGTACCAGGATCTTGCTTACTTGACCGCAGCAACAACGGACTCGGCGCGCTGGGTAGACTCTCAGCATCTGCGCACGTGCGTTTCGCGTTTTTGCCTTTACCATGACCGTTGTTACTGCTGTTGCGCTGCGAATGCCGCCGCCGTCGCTTCTCTTCTTCGACGGCCAGGTCGTCCACTGGACACACTTGTAGTAATGTGGGCATGGGCTTGAGCAAAAACCGTCGCTGGCTGGGGTCGCACACGTCGTTGTCGTCCTCGCCGTACTCGTCGCATCCAAACTCGCCACTTTCGTCCTCGTCTTCCGACGACACGCTCGACGAGTGCTCGCTGCTGTTGACCGTCGCGTCACTCTGCAGATCCGCTGTCGTCATCACCACATCTGCGCTGTTCCGCTTGAGCTTGCTGTCGCCATGTTCTTCGACTGCTTTACTATTCACACGACCCGTGCTTGCTTGCGCAGTACTGGAGCTGACAACAACCGAGACCACATCATCACCATGACCTATATGGGAAGAAGAAGACGACGACGATGAAGCCGTGAAGACGCTGCTGCTATTTGTGCTGCTGCTGGTACTGCTTGTGCTGATGGTGCGATCTTCCGCAACGACCGGATCTGTTGCCATGGAGCAAATCCCCATGCAGCCAGTCGGTCGAATGGAGAAATGAGATGGAGCTGCGCGCGATAGTTACACACACAGCAAGAGAAGAGAGAATGTGGTTGTGGCTTCCACTTGCACTCGCTTGCTTGTGCTTGTGCTGTTCCTTGGTGTGCTGTTTCTTGCTTGTCGGCGGCTGCGTGAGAAGCCGAGTGAGGGGATGGAGCGACCTTCTTCTCGTGTGAGTGTGAGTTCGTTGCTCCCCATCGTGGCTTGAGTGCAACTGGGTTACGCTCTGAAAGGCAGCGGACATACAAACTGCAAGAGAAAAGAAGAACGAGAAGAGTGGCGCGTAACCCTTCTCACGAAGCCACCTACGTTATCCAGAAAACAATGTTGGAGGTAACAATTCGTAAATTTAAGGGACAATTCGTATTTGAGCTGGTTTTTTGTGTTGTAAAAGTGACATTGAGAAAATGGTTGTAAATCAGCATTCAAACATCAAGACAAAAATAGCGGAATTTTTTATAATGTTACTGGCTGCCAAAATGACAGTGAGAAAAATCAAAACATCGGTCTCGACTAACTGGCATTATCAAATGGCAACTGGAATGACTTCACTGGAGCGAGCGAAAAAGGAAGCACAACACACCGGAAACAAGGTTCTTGTTTCCGGTGGCTTGTGCTTTCTTTCTTCCGACGTGAACTTTCGACAGCTTTGATTGCTTTGGCTTCAATTTGTGTCTTTTTTTAATATCACGCTTTGCAAACATTTGTCCGCAATTTTTTTCATGCATTATGTTTACGTGCCAACAAAAAGGACACACTTTGAAGCCCCGAAAAGGCTCAAATCGTCCCTCGCTTTCCGCCCTTGCGCATCATCTTCATGGGTTGCAAAAGCAAGAGCACGCGCGCTTTTTGTGCTGCCGCGTGTGTGGCGAGACCTGAAGCCAAACTCCAAGCAAAGGATGCAACCACGAGAGGTGGCTTCGCTTTTGGCTTTGGTGTGGATCTGGATCTGGACCGCGAATTGTGAGCAAAAACCCGCTTGTTGATTGTTGCAGCACCACAAAGGCAACTTAGACACTCAGTAGATGTGTGTGCAGGTGGCAAGAGCAGCAGCAGCTGAGCCCGTACATTTGTGGAGACCAAACTAAATCAGCTGAAGAGAATTCCAAGCGGCCGTTATATTAACAGAAGCAGCTCTGCAAGCAATCAACCGCAATTTGGATACAGCTTCCATTCAAACATCAACACAGGTCATGGGGCAAGATCTCAACATTTTGCTTTTCCAACAACAGCAGGGGTTACGTTCCTCTGCACCTACGAAAGTCAAGTAGAAGCGAAAAAAATAATGACCTACCACAAACGAGCGTAACCGCTGGTGACTCTGAAGCGTCGCCTCCATTGTCCAGTTTTTTTGTGATTCCGCTGTGTGATGCCGCGAGAGTCACGCACACGCGATTGGCTGAAGCCGCTTGCTATTTATAGAGCGCGGTACAGTGAGTAGCGATACATCCGGCAGGGATGTACGACAAGGTACATTTCATCTGAGAACGCCAGGCGAGTCAGTACCACAACGCTGCACTGCATGGAAAGCCGACGAGTGCTCATTGCCATGGCCGCACAGCCGCCGCCACCACAGGCAGCCCACGCAGTACCAGCAATGACTCATTTACAGACACCGCCGGCGAGCGGCAGTCGCCACCAGCGGCTGCTCAGCGGCGCGCGCATCATCAAGAGCTACGTGCACGAGTCAGAGCTACGGCGAGAGGCCTCCAGGTGCGTGAGTGAGATGATGCTGAGCTCTCTGTCTTGCATGTCCACGGTGTATGGAGTCCGCGCTTGCTCCATGGGTGTATGGGGCTGACATGTTGCCATACAGCCATGCTGACGCGTGTTGTTTTGTGAATGCGAATGGCTATGTGCGTGTACGTATGGATACAGGTTCAACAACGCACCGGCATCACTGTATGGCAAGCCGCATCTTGGAGCCGAACGGGACGAGAACGAGGAAGACGAGCATCAGCAGTGTTATGGGAAGCAGGACGCGCTGCGATTCCCTGCGAAGCCCAGCACAGCGCCGGAGACGCAGAGCTACCGATTGCGCCAACATGCCAAACGCAGTGCTCATAACAACAACAACCAGTGCGAAGAGCAAAACGATCATAGAGAGTGTGCGTTGAGAACAAGAACAGCGCCGACACCTTCTTCGTCGATAACGGCACAGCAACAGCAGCCGCTTGCGATGTTCTTCGCGAGCCAAACGGCGCATCGCGCGCGGCGACTGTCGATTTCTGCAGCACACGCCGCACAGGTGCACGCGAATGCAGCCGCCATTAATGGCAACGGGAATAACACTAGCGCTCCTTCTGGTAATACCAATGCAGGCGGTGTTGGCAACCCGGTCAAGCCGGTCGCAGTGGTCAAGCGCAAGCTGCAGATGGAGTCCGTGGTGTCGTACCCGTACCGCACGACCACGAACGCGATCCTGATGATGCCAGGGCGAGGCAGAAACAACAACGTACACATTGCTTTTGCCTTTGATTGAGCGGAATCTGCTTCGCGGGCTTCACTAATTTCGCGATTTACTTTGTGTTGAAATAGCTCTCGGCCAAGCTCGACGCCGTGGTCAAGTCGTCGTTGTGGATGCGACGCAAAGTGGTGATGAGCGACGAGATTGCCAAGCCAGGTGGTCGAGGCGGCAAGGCGTACTCGCCTCGGCATGGGAGCACAGCTAACAATCACAACAACAGCAACAACAACAACAACGGTGGCTCGGATGCCTTGCCACCACCGCTGTCATCGCCGTCTGCAACCAATAGCAACAACGGTACAGGCAACAACAACAACCGAGAGCTCCCGCAATACGAGCTCGAGAAGAAAGTGATGGCGGCGTTCAGTCGAAGTACGTCGTGAGAATGGGTTTGTACGCCCTGTAGCGTTCTTACTAATCCTACAAGTGTGTCGTGAATGACTTAGTTGTGCGCATGTGGCGAGACCGGAAGCGGCGCAGCGAAGCCAAGACGCTCACGATGATGAACGGCAACAAACTGCGCAAGGACAACGGCATCCAGTCGGCGCACGTCGTGGGTATCCTCTCGCGGCGCATGATCCGCGAAGTGCCGGCGCTCAAGTTCTTTGACGTCGAACCAGAAAGCACCGGCTTACCAGTAGTTGGTAGTGGCTTAGCAGCCTCAAAGGCATTGGTTGCGAATGATACAAGTCACCATTCTTCAGCAGCATCTACATCGGCAGCGGCGACGTTAAACCGCAACACGCCGCGTGGGGTCTGCTACACGCTGGACGCGAACGGCTGCCGGTGCATCAAGATGGAATCAGGTGCGCTGCAGAACAGTTGCACAAGCCAGCGCGACCGCCATAAGAAGAAAGAGGAACTCACGATCGAGAAAGCCATGGGCAAGACACTGCGGCGCAAGTACGTTGCTGACACTGTGCGTGTACGGTATATTATGTATGGAGAAATGGCATATTGACTTGTTATGATAGAATGGTGAAGCGCGTCAAGACCAAGCGCTTGGGCATTCGCAAACTCGTCGACGATTTCCACAAAACGGGCCATGACCACGCAATGAAGCTACAGTCGCAATTAGGTACAGCTTGTTGCATAGTTGAAGTATAATTGTTTGACTCCAGCTCTGATTTTGGTCTGACACACAATTTCTCTCTTCGGGGACGATCCCAGCACTGCACCAGGCGGAAGGCGAGAAGATGTTCGGCAAGCGACTGGCGGTGCTCATGTCGGACGACACCTCACTGCCTTCCTACCAGGCGCAAAAAGAGCTCTACTTGGCGCGCGTGCGGTGTCGAAAAGCAGACCTTATGGAAAAATGCCAGGTGAGGAAGAGACAAGTTGGCGGAGATTAACGACGTCAGATAGATAGATCGGCTTGCGAAGCTAACTTGTGCATTTTGGCTCTGGCTGCTGCTGCTTCAAAAAAGACGCTACATGCGCTTGGAGAGCTGCTCCAGCATGTGGAGACTGAGGGGGAGCTCAACGGACGCGATATGTCGTCGGGCGAATTGCACTTCCTCGACCTGTTCCGCTGCGTCGTCGAGGAAGACAAAGTACTCACGCCGCTGATCGCCAACGGCATCAGACAGCAACTCACCGCACAGGACCAACAGAACCCGACCGTGACGGTACAATGCGCTAGTTCGTGTCTATTACAAAAATCATTTTCTATCAGACATGCTGACACTGGATTTACATACATTATTTTGACAGGAACTCATGGCAATTCTGAGACACCAGGTCAACAATTGAGAGAGCATCGGGGCCATAGAGCGAAGTGGGGATTATGATATTTGGTGGTCACCATTCATGCATTTTCTTTGTTTTCTGTGTCGTATCCTCCTCACCACCCGTCGCATGTTCTGCTTCCATCATACTTTACAAATTACACCTGACTCGTCATGTTGAGCTCGTCCTCGCTCCCCAGCGGCGACGGCGCACGCTGGCGCAGCTCGCGAGCCGAAGATGATGACAATGATGACAATTTCGCATCTCTCTTGCTCATCTTCGTGCGCTTCTTCTCGTTCGCGATATCGTCGTCCAGGTCCCCTGAGAGCAGCTCGTCGTCTGCACCGTCGCCGTTGTTCGAGTGACGCATGCGGTACGACACCACAGCGACAGCCGCCACTGCGGCCGCAGCGACCGCCACACTGCCGACCACAGCCATCCAAATGGGCCAGCTCAGCTTCGAGAGCTGGTAGTTGTCGCTGTTGCTGAACTGCACGGCCGCCGTGTCGTATTGGATGTAGAAGCCGTCGCAGGCGCCGCCGCTCTTCTGGTTGCGGGTCTGCAGCGAGAAGCATTCCTGGATCTTGGACTCGCTGATACGCGCCACCTGTAGCTTGGAACTCTCAAACGGCGCCTGGTAGTGGAACACGCCGGCCGCCATGTCGCTTGCGCGTGAGCCGTCCACGATGAAGTGGTAGAGGTTGGCCGAGTCCTTCCACGCGACGATCAGGTAGCCGCACTGCACGACGCCGCTCTGGTGGAACTGGCGCACGGCGTCGCAGTCGCTCGACAAACAGCGCGTTGAGTCCTTGAAGAATACCCAGTCGGCTTCCATGTTGGTCTCCTTCAGAGCTATTGGACAGAGAGAGAATCAGACTTGGTTAGCAAACATCTTTCTATACAAACAGCACAATAGCAATAGCAACACTAAACAAACGCACTCGTGAGGTCCTGGGCGATCGCGCACTTCTGGAAGCGCCGCTGCACGGCTTCGCTGCCGATGCAACGCTTGCGGCTACGTGCCTGGAAGATGTTGGTGCAGCCGATCACGAGGCTCGCGCAGCGTTTGCCGTCCGCGCACTGGCACTCGTCGTTGTCGCAGAACACGTCGTCGATCTGGATCTTGCCCGCCGCGTCACACACCGCGACGCTGTCACTCGCTGTCATCAAACTAGCAGTCACAGTAGTAGCCGCGGTGCTCGTAGAGCTCGTCTCGTTCTCGCTCAAGCTCGAGCAGTTGCGCGCCGTGTATTGGCACGCACTGCAGGTCGCGCTCGCGGTCTCCATTGCCAGCGCCAGCAGGACGACCACCAGCACCACCACCAGCAGTGGTATCGGGAGAGCGCCGCTCCGTGAGAGCATGGACGTCTTCATTGTTAGCGTCGTTACGCTTGTGGACTTCTCTCTATCTGTGGGGGCTGATCAATGCGCCTTCGTCGGCCTCTGCGTGAATCGGAGCTGCTCGGGATCTGAAATGCACGCATATTGGACAAGAGTCACACACAAAAATTCAGAGACGTGGGTGTGGGTGGGGTACTGAACACATCTCGAATAGTAGACCCATCGAGTATTATACCGCAAAGTACGCACGTACCTAAATGTACAGTGATGTGCTGAATTGGGAGCTGTGTGTGGCCCACATAAAATAAAGGGTTGAACTTACCGGTAATCGCTGGGGACGGGATCGGGTGCGAACTTTACGGTAAAACCCAAGCAGTTTTGCTTTCACACATTTCAAATTGGGATTCGTGCCAGTAGCAGCAACAGCAGCAGGCGGCGACGAAGATGTATGGCATCCGCCGGCGCGACGGCAATTCCTCCGAGGCCATCGCCGCGATCCTCAACCCGAACGAGGGGTACCGGTGCGCGATTAATGCTCTTCGCCTTCATGTAGCCCTGGGCAGATGTCGTTGTCTCTACACCTTTGTGTGGATAGCTAGTTACTCACGGTTGAAGCGGCGACTTGAACTCAACGACTGACTGTGTGTGTGTGTCTGTCGACTTGATGCACTAGAGAGAAGCTCAAGAAGCGAGGCATCACGCCCAAGGACTATGAGCGTGAGAACAAGCTGCGACTCAAGCAGATGCAGAAGCGGAACCGCGAGCAGCGCCTTCGAGAGGTACGCTACGATGGGGGCAATGGTTAATTGATCTACAAACGGCTTGAGGCAAGTACGCTACGCTGGCAAGGCTTTCCGAGGACTGATCCTTCTGCAATGTGTGAACTTTACAATAGGAAGCTGCACAGCGTGAGGCATTCAAGCTCACGCGCTTCAAAAGCGTCCGACCGCGCGTATACAAGCACGAGGAAGAACGAAATAGCGAAAGCAATCAGAAGAAGCACGCTTTCCTGCGTCGAGGTGACTCGGCTGCAGCGCCGCTCACTGACCCACAGCAGCAGCTGAGTCACCACCACCGAAGACGAGACGAATCCCTACAACTTCAACAGCACTCGACGGGTCTTCCGCCCGCATTTTCACGACCCGAGAAGAAGGAACCGCATCCGCCGCTGAAAGAGCCCGTGCCGTCGCTTGAAGAGCTCGAAGAGCGCAGTCGAGAGCTCGTTGAGAAAATGGTGTGTTTTTCTTCCGTATGACTAACTTCTCCCTCTTTCTCATAGCTTAAATGTGTCTGGACTGACTGATCTTTCGTAATACGTCTACAGACACTCAAGGAGAAGACGGATTTTGTGAACGCGAACGCGTGGGAAGTGATCCGCAAGTCCCCCGCCAAGCCGCAATCAGTAATATACGCCCATCACCAGCAGCAGCAGCCTCGAGGCTACAATCGCAACTTTGGCCGCATCCCAAAGTACCTCCTCGAGCGCAAAGAGCAGTGGGCTCGCGAAGAAGAAGAGCGGCGCTTGAATGCGCCAGACCCGGACTGCCCGCCTGGGATGATGCTGCTCGATGAGGACGAGCGCGTGCGTACCCTAAACGTGCTCCGAAAATCGCTCGAGGAGGCGCGGCTGCAGATGAACTTCTTGCCGCTGCGTATCGAGACGTCGAGCCAGATCCGCCGCAAGAACGCGCTCGAGGCCAAGCTCCAGGAGATCGAGGACGCCATCAAAGTGTTTGACCGGAGCAAAGTGTACGTCGCGATCCCGCTCGAAGACCTGAGCGGCAGTGGGGTCAAGAAGAAGAGCCCGAAGAATCTGGACACGAGCCGACAGGAATTGAATGGCGCAGCCGCGTAGTTAAGCTGCCACCAAGCAACGATTTTGCTGGTATCAACATTGTCAGCAGTTTCGTATTAACAGAGCGCAGCAATCAAAAGAACCTCCGATTTATTGGTACCTAGTTACGTCATTTGATGACAGTGCGACACCACTTACCATAGTCGTACGCATGCTGACTTCTGTGTGAATGAATCTGTCATTACGACGACATAGACGCGAACGTGGCCTTGACATCCTCGGGGTCGAGCGCGTTGAACTCGTCTTCAGTCACAATCTCCATCTTCTTCGACTTGACCTTGAGGTTGTAGCGATGCCACTCGGAGCGGAAGTGCTCACGGTACTTGGCCATGTCGGTACCGAAATCGCCTCCACAGGTACTGCACTGACGGGACTTCTTCTCGCCAGCATCACCAGCAGCAGCAGTGCCAGTTGCAGCCTGGACAGGCAACGGCGTTGGCGCGGCTGAGCGCTTGTCCGAGAGCACGAGGCGGTCGGTCTTCTGGCTGATCTCGTCGTCAATGTTGTCTTCGCCCTCCTTGTGATTGTTGAGCTCAATTACCTCGAGCGAGCCCACTCCGTCCGCGCTATTCTCTTCAACCAACGCATCGACGACGCGGTATGATCCGGGGTTGATCAGCAGCACCATGCGCGTGGGTTCGCTCCACTTCTCTTCGAGGATCTCGGCGCCTTCCTTGAGCATCGTGGGCTTGACCTTCTTGGCGCCAGCGAGCGGCAGCGTGACCTGGATCTTCATCTTGGCGCGCGCGATCGGGATGTGGCCCTGTAGCTTCTTGATCACTTCGAGCGCCTGCTGCTTTGCCGCGCGGTTCGGAATGACACCGTAATGGATCTCTTTCATCAAACGCTCGATCACGCTGAACGGGTACGGCCGGTTCGAGTTCGGGTTCACACACTTGTCCGCCACGATCGTCGCGATATCGCGATACAGACTGTCGTGTCAACATACAACGATAGTAGCACAGAGGGTTAGTATCGAGCGAGTAATATGACACAACAAGCCATGAAGGTGTGCTTGGTTGTACCCACTTTTCGACCTGCGCCTTGCGCTCGCCCTCCGAGACCTGCAGCTCGCCCTGATCGAGGATCAGGCGACACACCTCCGCGTCGTCCTGCACACCAAACGCCTGCACCCAGTCGTGCTTCTTGGCGAACTTGCCCTGAAGGATGCCATTCACACATACACAGACACGCAAAATGCCATTCGCATACCAGTTAGATGCAGATACAGAAAGGTCTAGAAAGCGAGCGTGCAGTTGCTACAAGGGAAGCCGCCATAGCTACCTTGGAGACGTTCTCGTAGACGCGCGTGATCTGCAGCACTTCATCGATGTCGGTCTCGATGCCGTTGCGCCAGTTGAGCACCTTGTTCTTGTAGCACGCGATCTCGAAGCGCTTGCCGTTCTTCTTGAGTCGCACGACCGCCACGTTCGTCATGAGCACCTTGCCCACGGGCTGTCCGATGCGCGCATTGCTCATATTTCTTGCTGGTTTGCTGCTATTGTTGCTTCTGCTGGGTCGGGAATAGACAGAGAGACGAGCTCTTCTTCACGGGAATGGCGAGCCTTATCGACCGAGCGAATGCGAAAATGGAGCTCTTTTGCGGGGATGACCACTCTTGGAAGCAGTGACAGCGACCCATTTTCTAAGGGGTATTACCATATTAAAGAGGATTTAATATGCAAACTGTGTCAATTGTAACTTGTGCTTTTGTAATGAAATATCTAAAATCGAGAATCCATTCGATTGAGAGAGGTGTTCGATAATGCCTTCTCGCTTGTTCTTTCACTGCAGTATTTCAGCCAATCAAAATCCTTGTCAAGTCACTAGAGCGGGGAGGAAATGCAATCCTCGTTTTTCGAGACTTGGGTACACTTGCTGGTGCAACCACCTCGATCATTCTCTGCGCTTCTTCTTGATGTGCAGCAGCAGCTCAGACCATTGATTGGAATTGCTTTCATCACAATAGTGAATAGTGCGCAGTTGGAAATCCTAGGCTAAGGACAGGAGCGTGTCAGTTGCGGCGCTCCTTTTCCAGAGACCAGATCTCGCACATCATGTCTACTACTGCAAGCAAAGCACCGATAGACACGTCCAAGCACTCTTCACATTGGTCTACTTGGCCGGGATCTAAGGAAGCATAGCGACTTGAGCTTCTTCTTCCGTGTGGGCTTGTCATTCGCAGCAATTGCCCACCTCGAGTGTGTCTTCACCAAATAGACACGTGGGTGGGTTGGGGACCCTTTTCCCAAGTGGCGCAGTTGGACACTCTCCAGACTGTGCGCATCAGGCTCGCCACCAGACCGACCATTCGCTGCGCCATAAGCAGCAGCGACAACCAGTCGCTCTTGCAAATGACGCACAGGCGCACAATGCGCTAATGTGTGTACAACTGGTCGCTCTCAAGCGCGACACTTGTGTGAACTGCGTGTGAACGTCGCAGTATGCGCTATGTGATGATGAAGGTGATGATGATGACTTTCGTCGACGCTTCTGACTCGCAGACCTTCTTGTTGCGACATACAGCGTAACCGCCGCCGTTACGGTTACGGTACAGCACTACAACTTGACGTCAAACAAGAAGAGGCACGCAAGCTGCTTTTTTTCATGTCAAAGATTTTTTCTGGCAATCAATGACGAGGCAATGATTTGCGAGGTTGCGAGTTACACATACGACAAGCTTGTTCATCATGTTGTTGTCTTGCGCGCATGTGTGCAAGATCCCTGCAAGGACTTGCGTGTTGCGCGGCAAGATTCATGCTTGTTGAGCCTTGTCGTGTTGTGAAGTCGCCGCTTTGTTGTTGGTTGTGCTGCTGCTTGTTTTAGAGCCGACACCAAGGGCTGGATTCACATTCAAGCAGCACAAACAAGTGCATTCCCTGTACGGAGGAATGCGGTCAACATTGCACCTTAGTCGAAACGCACCGCCACACCACACTACATCACCACCACGATAGACAGACATGTTTATGGGCTTGTAAATGCAACAAGTAGCACATTTTCCTGTCACGCTCGAATAAACAGCAAAATGCAGTTTGCTACAGCTTTGATGGACACTTCAGCTGGTCTGCTGCTCAAAAGACCAGCTTTTTAAAAACTCAAAAACAGCACGACTTGAAGTTGAGGACCTGCCCATTTGACGCCGCGAATGTCATCATGAGAGATCCGGCTGGCGAATAAACAAGAGTGCTTCAACGATGCGCGTGGTGCTGCCGTTGACTCCAGATTGTTTTGTGTGAGGTGGGGACGCAAAATACTGTACAACAGCAACAAAATGCATAAGTTTCGCGGTCGCAAGTGAACTGTGCACTTGTCGGTGCACAGTTCACTCAGGAATCCAAACAAACAACAAGGGCAAAATCAAGGATAACATCAAGGACAAAATGCAGAATCTGTAGCTGGAAAATGTAGATTCGATGAAATAGGCAGTCAGATTCTGAATAGTTTTTGATGGATTTTGACCGACTAGCTGACTGGCAGGTGCCTGTGGACTAGTGGTTTCAACATGTGCGCAGCAATTCGCACCAGCCATTCGTGTGTGTTGTGGAGTTTGACATCCCTGACCAGCTTCATCTGAACCTGTTCTGTCAAATGTCGACGACCACCACATATCCAGAAATTTCATTTTTTACTGGATATATATGGCCGATACATTTGTGCAGGCTGAAGGCAAAATTCTCCATTTTTGAATCAAGAACGATTCCAGTTTTGCCACACGCTTCAAAGCTGTTATTGTCAGCTTCAACCAGCACTCAGACACGCAGGAGTGAATGCGCGAGACAGGTGAGAGCAAGAAGTGGTCGCAAATGGTCCATGGCCGGGCCATTCATTTTCTCGCAGACGACAACTGCAATCCACCCCCACCCCCCACCCCACTCGTCACAGAGGCGATTCAGCCAATCACTGAGCTTTTTGAAGCCTATTCACGCTTTTGATTGGCTGTTCGCTTCGATTGCGCTGTTGTGTGGTCCACGCTGTTTCGAGCAAAAGACATGCGGGCCGACGACGGAAGAAAAACAGCAAGTCACAGAGAAATCCGGCAGGGGCTAGGGCGTCCTTAATTTGTTGCTGTTGGAGCGGGTTGTCTCTCTCGCATAGTGAAACCAAGAGCAAACCCACAATCAGCGACAAAAACTGGCCCGCAAAGTGCCACTTTCTCTGCGTGCGTCGTCCCACCGCAACAAAAAGAAGCACAAGCCGGATTTGTGAGTGTTGTTTGCGCGAGCGTGCCTTGCGTACCCCTTCCCCGCGTAGCCACCTCACCCTTAAAAACCGGAGACACCCAGTCCAGTCTCCAGTTCTCCAAACCTACAAGCCCACAGAAAAACTGTGTGGTTTTCGGGACGG
Organism: Globisporangium cylindrosporum; assembly: GCA_038050675.1. Taxonomy (NCBI): domain Eukaryota; phylum Oomycota; class Peronosporomycetes; order Pythiales; family Pythiaceae; genus Globisporangium; species Globisporangium cylindrosporum. The sequence continues at coordinate 20,458 of JALBZD010000186.1, read as the reverse complement.
CTGGCTCACGAGCCACCAACAGCAGCAGCAGCAAGCCAACAAGCAAAGCCATTCTCGAATTTAGCCCCACACTCCAACGCCATACAAACAAACAGGCGCGGAAAGCAATCAGCCAACCTTCATACAAATTACCACACAACACACAATAATAATGAGCCTGATCGTGTCCGCCATCCCGCCGCCGCCGTGCTCGCCGCGCATGCTCAAGCGCCCGCGTAGCAGCTCCAACGACCGACTGAGCCTCGAGCAGATCCTCAAGGCCTGCAAGCGCTCGGATCCGGCGTCCCCGCACTCGCCCGTTGGCGCCAGCATCAAGCTCCCGTCACTGCTGTTGCTCCCCCAGCGTCCGTCGCAGAAGATCCCAGCCGACGTGACCACGGACCCACGCGTGGCCTCGCTGTCCCCACTGCTGCAGGCGTGCTCGAGCATGAAGTCGGCGATCCCGTTCCTGCAGAACTCGCGCCGCCACGCGCTCAGCCTGCTGCTGCAGAACCAGTGCGAGCGTGCGCTCAACGTGCTCGAGAAGATCGAGCGCGCGAACGACATGATCTCGCGCCAGCGCCGCCGCTTCGTCATGGAGCAGGCGAACGCCATCCACAAGTACAACAGTGAGTACCAGAACGACGACGAAGCGAGCGAACAGGTCGTGAGAAAGGTCAAGCGCACGGTCAGCTTCAGCGACGACGTGACCGTGGTGGACGCCGAGACCATGGACCGCTCGCCCGCGCCGATGCCGCCGCTCATCCGTGAGGAGATCCTCGTGCTACGTGCGTCGCGCCCGATCCCGGTCGGCAACTTCTCGGAGCTCTGGAACTAACGTTCAAGCGAGTCAATCAGTTTCAGGTCCATTTTCTTCAATAGCCAGAGTGAAGGCAGTTAGTATCATATAATAACAACCTATTTATTCATTGAAATCAAGCCATCCATCCATGAGCCATCACATTCACACTGTCTCCACTACCCCCCCATTTCCATACCCCACCACTCTTCCATTTCTATCCAATGCTGACCCATGACTGGGCTACTGCGTGACTGGAGTGGACTGTGATACTACAACGAACCACCTCCCACTATCAAGCATTCTGTATCATATTTGCCATCACCGAAAAGCTCCACAGAGTTCAGCATTGGACTTATAACCGCTGCATATTTGTGCGGTAATAAATGCATCAACTGGTCGTTTGGCGTCCATTGATTCCCTTGCTCTTCATGAAACGCTCCTCCCATCATCCACTCCATCCATTCGTTCACCCGACTTGATGACTATCACTGGGCTTGATTGACATGGGGGCGTCATGCCTCTCAGAGGCTATTTTTAGCCCAGAGAACTGGTTACCGCCCGATGCGCAGTTTGGATCGAAATGGCTCGGGCACTTTCCTGTTGACGATCGTCTCCAGCTCCTCCGGACTGTACCGCGCAGAGAAGTGCACCAGCACGATCGTCCCAATGCGCTCGAATTGAGGCGAGAGCGCGATGAGCTGCGCAGTATGGCAAGACCATTATTATCAGATTTTCAGACACGCACGCCGACATCTCAATATTGACAGAGTGGCTTGCTTACCTGGTCGAGATGGATGTGGCCGCGTGAGCTTGCATCCAATGGCGTCTTGTCATCACCCACGTAGGTTGCCTAGCCATTTATCAAACAAGAATAAGATCAACATCTGACCGACCAGTTGCGATTGCCAGTTGCCCTTGTTGTGAAGAATATAGTGCAGTGGCAATGATAGTACGTACCTCTGTGATGAGAACCTTCACGCTGAGTAAATCGCATTGAAGCTGCATGGTCTGATCTTCTGAGGAGCTGGCAGTTTTCGCAAAGATCTGCGCAGTTGTGTCCCCCGTGTACGCGATCTCAGGACTCAGGATGGCGGTCGTGACCTCGCGTCCTTCTCTCCTGAACGCCGCGATCTCCTTTCCTGGCAACCCCACATACTCATCCTTGAGCTTCGTGTGCTTGCGATACAAAATGTATCCGAGGCTCAGCACGCGATGCACAGTCGGGAATGCCTTGACAGCCCACTGCGCAGACAGATGGATCTCTTCGAACGGCTCGACGGACACGATATGCGCGCGGATCTCGTCACCCTGCATCGCCGAGAAGCTCTGCAGGATACTCTGCATGTGCGTTACAAGGTGCGACGGCACGTAGTATTTGGCGGGCCGCATCTTCTGCAGAGAACGGCGCGCAGCGTGCGTCACGAACGCGTTGATGTGGTCCGCGTGGCCGTGCGTGATGAACACGTTCGACTTGCTCGCGACCTGGTATGCGCAGCAGCCCATGTCGAACGCCACGTCAATAGACTCCACATAACAGCAAGACTCGACGCCCGCGATCGCGCGCACATGGAGCACGTAGCCCTCTGCGTCCACGCGCACAGCGCCGCCGCCTCCGGACGAGCGGATCTTGGGCGGTGGTGGAGTTGACTCCATTTGCAATTTCAACGTCAACCATCTGCGTCAGTACGAGCAACATTCTCGTAACCTTGACTGGTTTCGTTTGTTGTATGTTTCAACAGTTTTCCAACTTGGAGGCTCCTGGTTGGAACATGGAGCTTCCAACCAAGCGATGTGCATTTATCCCACTATGAATTACCACCAATCAGCACTCACAAAAGAGCTTTTATTTCTGCCAATCGTTTTACCTTTTTCCGATCCCATCTCACATCCTTCAGGAAACGGTACACTACAGTACCACTTGGTTGTTTGAATGCAAAAAGTCGGGTCCGCACAAATAAAACGCTCTATATAGTCAGAACTCCTGAATATCACATTCGCATATTTTTAATCAAGAAAACTGACTTCGAAATACCTCTTTGCATGCAAACCAATCATCCAAGGTAGATTAGTTGTTTTGCGAAGCTTTTTTGAGAAGCCATGGCACTCACACATTCGCATTCACCACGTGACGCAGCAGGCAGTTGCCATCCACCAGCCTTCTCCACTCTTCTCGTCTCTTCGTCTCTTCACTGGTGCGTGGTGCGTGGCGCCGCGCCTCCATCTGTTGCCCCTTTCATTCCGCCATTCCCACACCACCACCACCGCACACACAGTGCCGCAGCGACAGCGACAATGACCGCGTCCGTCTCTTTACCTCCTTCTTCTCAACCACTCGAGCCCAAGCGCGTGGCGCTCGTGCTCACGGTGTTCCTCTCGGACCTGCTGCTCACGGGTCTGGTGTTCGGCTGGGCCCCACTGCTACTCATGCTCCAAGAGGAGCAGCAGTACGTCGAGCTCTGCGACTTTGACAGCGACGACTACCTCAACAACGTGGACGCGGATGGCAACGACAACGGCCCGCTCACGTGCGTGGCGCAGGAGAACCGACTGAACCTCATGTTTGCGGTCGCGTCCGTCACGATGAACGCCGGCGCGCTGCCCATCGGCTTCTTCCTCGACTACGCGGGCCCGAAGATCGCCGTCATGGTCGCCGCGGTCGTCGAAGTGTCAGGTCTGCTGCTGCTCGCGTTCGCGGACTCCCAAGAGTTCGACGTGTTCCTGCCGGCGTACACGCTGCTGGCGCTCGGCGGCAGCATGACCATGATGTCGAGCTTCCCTGCGAGCTTCCTTATGATGCAACACCAGACCGCGATCCTGGCGGCGATCAGCTGTCTGTTCGACGGCAGCAGTGTTGTGTTCCTCGTGCTCTACTCGATCAAGGAGAGCTTCGACGCCAGTCGCCAGCAGCTGCTCATCGCGTTTGCTGGCGTCGCAGGCGCAATCTACGTCGCGCTCATCGCGCTCTGGCACGTGAACGAGCACGCGCTCAGCGAAGACGAGTCCGAGTCGACGAGAGACAGCAGCAGCAACACGGAGCTTGAGTCACTGCTCGCGCATGAAGCAGCAACTGCAGGACCCGAGAGCGAGCACTACCCGAGCAACGACATTGCGCTTACACCAATCGTGATCAGCACCAGCAGCAACAGCGCGCCACTGTCCTCTTCCAACCTCCAGTATGGTAGCGTGGCACTCGAGACACAGCGATTGCAGTTGCAGCAGCGCATCCAGGACGAGTTTGAGCTCGTGGACGTGGCCATGGACAAGCAGATGGCGACCTTCGAGTTCGTGTATATTGTCGTGTTTGCCGCCGTGCAGGTGCTGCGCGCGACAATTTACATCGGCACAACGAACAAGCTGCTGGAGAACTATGGCGATCGCCAGCATGAGTACTTGTTCACCAAGATCTTCAGCTTCGTGCTTCCCATGGGCTTCCTGTTTGTCCCGGCGATCGACCACATCGTCGAGAAAAAAGGGCTCACGCTCTCGTTGCTATTCACGAACGTGCTGGGCGTGGTATATAACCTGCTGGCGTTCGTGCCGAATCTGCAAGTCCAGTGCCTCACGTTCTTCGTGTTCGCCGGATACCGTGCTTTTCTGTACGCCGTCATGTCAGCGTTCACAGCCAAGACTTTTGGACTCAAGAACATGGGCTCACTCATGGGCATCATCTTCTCCATCGGCTCGGTCGTGAGTCTCGCCGAGTACCCGGCCGTGTACCTCTCGAACGCGTACTTTGACGGCGACCTCACGGTGCTCTACGGCTTCTCGCTGCTGCTCTGCTTGCTGCTCTTCCCCTACACCGAGTACCTGCGTAAGCACGAGCGCGAGCGTGAGGATAAGAAGCAGCGACTGCTCACCAAGCTCGGCGGCGGCTACGCTGCGTCCTCCAATGTGCCGGCGACGCCCACGCACGGTCTCACGTACCTGCGGTCACCTATGGTGCGCAAGTCGTCGGCGGTGAAGTCCAAGTTCACGCAGCCCTGAAGTATGTTTTATGAAAAAGAACTTGAGTATTAGAGAGAGCAGGTGTGAATAGCTACCATGACTACATAGCAGTAGTATTGAAATTGAACAACGAACTGGAATACAAGTGCACTATCTATCTGCCACCAGTGTAAAATGAGTGCACCGTGAATAAGGCATGGCTACATTTTCGACTGACATTCACATTTCGTTTATTTCCGCGCAAAACGCCATCTTCACAGTTGACTCTTTTTTTCCATTTCAACTCTAAACGAAATGAACTGAAAGCAGGTGATGATCAGGACCTAATAGCCAAGAACTAACCCTGCAACCAATGCACATTCTTCGTGTCCAGCGAAACTCACCAGTGCGTACTCTATTGACACCTCCGCTTACTTTTGGCAAGTTAACTCTTCTTCTTTGGACAGAAGTGGCTACAGGAGTGAAGAGAAGCGGATTCATCCGGAGCCTCCAGAAGTAGCGAGCACTAGAGACCAGTGACGTCCTCTGCTGCAACATCGCGAGCCCACACAGTCGAGTTTTGCGTTTGCAAGAGAGAGACCAAGAGAAAGACCATCGGTGCCAGCCACTTGGAGTGCGTATCTGACCCAAACTTCTGAATCTGAGGCTCAGAGCTTCCTCAGGCTCAGAGTCGGTCACTGAAGCTCGAAGTTCGCATTACCTGATGATGAGGTGTGTCATTCGACAACCCTCACTTTGGCGCTTTTAACCCAAAGGTATCAGGTCAATCTATCTATCGACCAGACTCCGCGATGACGCCCGCACCAAGACTCCGTCCGCTCGTGTCGGTGTGCGTCGTGCTTCGCTCGAGAGCAGGCGCGCAGTTCGCTGCGCTGCCGCATATCACCCAAGTGATCAGCTGCTTCCTCGACCGTTGGTTCCCAAAGTTCTGGAGTCTCCCTCGAGCGTGTGAAGCCAACCTCCTGTCGCTGCTCCCGCGTCTCACTACACGCGGGATATCAACTGGAGTTGACCCGTACTACTGGAAGTATCAGTGCAGCCAGAGACTCGTCTCCGCTGTGAAGCACGGCAACTTCGAGATGATCAAGTGGCTGCACGAGTGCTGTCCGAGTGTCTTGCCGTATGCAACGATGACGGAAGCGGCGAAGACAGGGACCTGCGGTTGCTGGAGTGGCTGTCAAGTACCCACGAGAGCGCTATGTGGCTCCCACAGATGATGGAAAAAGCCGCCTGGGAGGGGCAATTGGAGATGCTCCAATACCTGCACAATCACCCGAAGAGCCGAGGGTTTGGGACCAAAAGAGCGTTTGAAGCGGCAGTTCGAGGCGGTCATCTCGATATGATGAAGTGGCTTCAGAGTCACTATGGGAATACTACAGCAAAACCTTTCTCAGCAGGGTACGCCGCGATCTACGGCGGATACACTGAGGTAGTAAAGTATCTGTACGCGCATCCTGAGCAGTACGATGGCGTGTGGTTCCTGCCCTCGGGACTGCACTGTGCGGCACAAAAGAGAGACCTCCAGTTACTCCAGTGGTTATACGCCAAAGCTGACGCGGCAGCTGATGCTGTAAACAGGCTCTCCCATTCAGTCAACGCCGCCGCCGCAGGTGGTCACTTGCGTGTCGTGTGGTGGCTGCACCGACACCGCTCTGATGGATGGACGGCCTCCGTTATGGACAACGCGGCGCAGAGCGGCAACCTCAGGCTCATGTGGTAGTTCCACGAGAACAGAGGCGAAGGTTGCACGTCAGCTGCGATGGATAATGCCGCCGCGTATGGTCATCTCTACATTGTGAAATGGCTCCATGAGAACCGGAGCGGAGGGTGTTCTTCTGCGATGGACCCCGCCGCGCTCGGGGGCTACTCGGAGATTGTCAAGTGGTTGCACGCGAATCGAAAAGAAGGCTGCACTTCCGGAGTGATGAACTATGCGACTGTGAGCGAATCGCTCGACCTCCTGAAATGGTTTCATGCGAATCGGTCGGAAGGATGCACCACCGATGCGATGGACAGTGCTGCTGCTGGAAGTCATCTCGAAGCGCTGAAGTGGCTTCACGAGAACTGCACCGAGGGGTGTACTACAGGCACCACGGACTACGCAGCTTCGAATGGGCACTTCGACATTGTCAAGTGGCATGAAAATCGTAGGGAAGACTGCACACCAAGGGCGATGCAACGTGCTGCGCAGAATGGACACTTTGAGATCCTTTTCTTTCTGCACGAAAACCGCAGCGAAGGCTGCGCAGCTAACGGAATGAGCGAAGCTGGCGCATGCATCAAGTACATGGTGGTTTTGCAGTGGCTGTACGACAAGTACCCTGCGTCGCTGAACCTTGAAAAGTGATCCGAGCTCGATGATTACCTTCCTTCGAAGTTCAACTGTGGATGAAGACAACGATCCTCTTGAATGGTGGCAGGACAGTGTAACACAGTACCCAGCTCTGTCTCGCATGGTGCGAGATTTTCTCACGATACACAGCACATCAACCTTATCGTTACCTTTATCTATTTAATCTAATGTTAATAACCTATACATGGATGCATCTCGCTGGTTTACTGTTTGAGTATTCCCGTGGGCACTTTGTTGGCCAGGAACTGGTTGATCGCGTTCGTGCACTCCTCGTGCTTCTCGTGCTGCAGGATGTGGCCGCAGTTGTCGAACACGAGCACGTGCTTGCGGTCGACGGTCATCGTCTCCTCCAGCTTGTCCACGCACGACACATCCAGCACGCGGTCTTGCTTGCCCCACATCACAAGCGTTTTGGCGCGGATCTTCGGCAGGTACTCCTCCAGGATGGTCGGCTCCGTGAGACAGTCTGCTACGATCTTCTCGATCACGGTGAGCTGCTTGGCGCGCTCGGTGCCCACCAATCCCGCCAAGAAGCGCGGGAACTCGCGCGCGCGGAAGCTGATGAGCTTGTTCATCTCGTTGATGTCGTCCGGAGTGTGCGCAAGCAGCAGGTTCTTGCCGGTCTCCTCCAGTATCCGCAGTCCGTCGCTCTTGTTCTTCATGGAAATGCCCGCGGGACAGACCATCGTCAGCGATCGCACGCGCTCCGGATACTTGGCCGCGTACACTCCGGCGATCATGCCGCCCATGGAGCAGCCCACAAGGTGCACTTTCTTATCAGCAGGCACTGTCGTCTCGAGGAACTGGTGCAGTCTGCTCGCCTGGTAGTCCACGCTGTAGTTGAAGAGCGCGTCGGCGGGCGTCGTGCGTCCCTGACCAGGCAAATCGGGGATCAGTACCTGATATTTCTTGTCCACGCCGCTGGCCACGCGCACCCAGGACTCCTTCATGGAGCTGAAACCATGCAGGAAGACGACGGCGTCCGTCTTGTCCTGCTCCTTGCCCTCGCGCTCTATGTAGCTCCAGTTGAACTCATTCACCTCGACGTTCTTGCCGCCAAAGCCCTTGCAGTACGCCACGAAGCTCAGAGTGTTGATCATCGTGGACGTGAAGATGGATGAGAGTGTCATTGTAGTATTGTGGATACGTGTGTGGTGAGTGTCGCTGTGTGCGCGGTTGGTTGACTGGGCGCTTGGGCTCTCTTGTGTACGAGGAGCTCTATTCGCAAATGAGCTGTTTGGCTCTGACGGTCAAGTTGAGTACTTCGCTTCCATGGCATTCTCGTCCTTGAGCACAGACCCTCGACGGCGATTCGCTAAAAACATGAGTTGAGCGATTCTATTGGCTATAAATTGAGAAAATAAGAGTGATGGTAATGACAAAGCCAGTAATCACACTGACCGTCATTCCATAATCATGACACGCGAGTTTGTTGCATACACGCTCTGACTCGCAAAATGGCTTCACTCCCTTCAATTGTCGCTGGTCTCACAGAGAGAAAAAAGAGTGTAAGAGCTAAGCTTATTGTTTGTTGCTCATGTTCGTACTCGCAGTCGCGCCTATGGAGATCGCAGCTATCCTACTAGCAGCGCTGAGGAGTCCTGCGAACGCGCTGAGCACCAATCAACCCGACGGTTCTTTGGTGGAGAGTCCCCAGCAGCACAATGAAGCTTTTTTGCCTGAATATAAGAAAATACCAATATGATTTGCGCATTATAAGTCATCTACTCAACCTCTACTGTCTTATTCTACGACTGATCTTTTAGACCAGTCGGCGCTTTATCCACCAGGAACTGGTTGATCGCAATTGTGCACTCCTCGTGTTTCTGGTGCTGCACGACGTGGCCGCACTGATCAAACACGAGGATGTGTTTACTGTCGATAGTCAGGAGTTCTTTGACGCGCTCAAGACACGATACATCCAGCAAACGGTCTTGCTTGCCCCACATCACGAGCGTCTTGGCTCGGATTTTTGGCAGGTACTGCTCCAGGATGGTCGGCTCCATAAGACAGTCGGTCGCGATCTTCTCGAGCACGTGCAATTGCTTAGCCTGACAGTATAGACAATAATCGCAGCAAAAAAATTCAGGGTTAGCGGCACCGACAGAGCAACTTCGATTCACACAAGCAGTACACAGCAGCAGTCTTACCCGCTCTTGGCCGATCAGCCCCGCGACGAAACTAGGGATGTCGCCTGCGTCGTGGGTCGTCATCTTGTGCATCTCGTTGATCTCCTCGGCAGTCTGTGCGAGCAGCAGATTTCGTCTCGTCTCTTCCATGATGCGAAGTGCGTCGCTCTTGTTCTTCATAAAGATCCCCGCGGGGCAGATCATCGTCAGCGACTGCACTCGTTCTGGGTACTTTGCAGCAAACACACCCGCAATCATGCCGCCCATGGAGATCCCGACCAGATGTACCTTCTTGTCGGCGTGCACAGTTTTGTCAAGGAACTGATGCAAACGACGGGCTTGAGAATCCACGCTATAGCTAGCGAGCGCATCTGCGGGAATGGTCTTGCCCTGACCGGGCAGATCTGGGATCAGCACCTGGTACTTTTTGTCCACGCCGCTGGCAACACGCGTCCACGACTCCTTGAACGCGCCAAAGCCATGCAGGAAGATGACGGTGTCGGCCTTGTCTTCGTCTTTTCCCTCACGCTCCATGTAGCTCCAGTTGAACTCGCCCACTTGGACGTTCTTGCCGCTGAAGCCCTTGCAGAACGCGAGGAAGGTGAGCGCGTTAACGAAGACCGATGTGAGCATGGACGAGAGCACCATTCGTGTCGGCTGTGAAGAGTTGTATGAGTTGTGGCTTCTATTACGATTGCTGTCTTGTGTGTGTGTAACTGGCAGTCAATCGGCAAATGAAGATTGCAAGCGCGCGTGCTAATACAAGTTCATGTGGTGGCTTTGCCGCTCTGTCAAATGAGCCGCTCGTTTTTGTTTTTGCTCATCAGCTCATTTGGGTGTTCCTTGGCATTCTTGTCCTGAGCACCATCACTCGTTGTTGATTCGCTAAAATACTCTTTTGAGGTTTTCAATTGGTTAAAACCTTAAGCCACAACGAAGAATGGTGGTCTTTCTGCTCATCGTAATCCAAAACCCATCATTCTGTGATGATGACGCGACGGATGACCCACACACATAGTATTAGCGAAATGGCTTCACTTTCTGCTTTATCTCACGCCAAGCGAATGCCAAGAGCAACATGAATACACGCTCGATTCTAATTATTCAGCGATCATATTATAATTATGCAGGCAAGCCACGCGGATCATTTGGCTACTCACGCACAGTAGCTGGTGTCGAAACCGCTTCTAAATGAAAAGTAAGCTGGGAAAGAAGTTCACAGCGACACTACTGTGTGGTCTTCTACGCGATCGGTCGGTACACGTATCGGCGCATCTTAGTCTTCAGCACCACGAGCGCAGCCAAGGCCGTACACACGCAGCCAGCAAAAAAGAACGCGATCGGGTGCATCGCAATGAAGCCGTCTTCGTTCGTCGCTCCAGCATTGATAGCAGGCAGCGATGGGGATGTCATGTCCTCCGAAAAGGCTGCCAGCTCTGCGTTGTCCTTGTGCGTGATGTCCTGGGTGTCTTCAATCGGGTGGTCCTTCACAGTTTCCTTGAAAGGTACGATACCAAATATCGAGCCGCCGTAGATTGGGTTCTCCTCCCACACGAGCTCCTCCTCGCTGATATCAGGCTCCACGAACGCGCAGTCCGCTTCAATGCCGAGGTTGTTCTTACCGCGCACGATCTTAAAGAAGCCGTTCATGCCCCAGTATGTACCCCACGAGTTGCGCACGTGCCAGTACTTGACGCCGTCTTCTTCACCCCATCCGACGATCTCCACGTCGTGATCAATGTCCATGAAGCCAGTCGTATCTTCGTAAATGCCAGCTTTGTAGCCGTACGTGAATCCGTCACTGCACGCAATGCCGCACGTGATCGGACCGTTCGCGAGCTCCTTGATCATCGCAGCCTCGCCAGAGAGGGAGCCGTAGCGCTTCGCACGGTAGCGGACCACCTTCGTCACAGGAAAGCAGTTCGCCTTGGTTGGACTCTCGGGAGTGTACATGCAGCTGCAGAGACACAAAGAAGCATCAGTATTGTAAGTAAGGGCTCGCACAATCACTATCATAAGAACAAAGAGCAAACGTGGGCTTACTTCATGCAGTAGCCGTGAGGAGGGCACGTGCCGTTCGTCGCAGTGAACTTGGTGTGGTCCGTCGCGTTGTATGGCAAGCAGGACTCGTCCGGGAGACCGTAGCGCTCCATGAACTCGTACACGTCCTTGGCTTCGCCGCCGTTGCATCCATCCGAGAGTCCGTGTCCAGGGGCGCAGTTCAGAAAAGACTGACGCCCCAGCATCACATCCGCCCCGGTAAACTTGCGCTTCTTGTTCATGATCTTGATCCGGTCTTGCGCGCTTGACATCGCGCCGTGTGCGTAGCACGAGCCGCAGTACTGTGGGATGTGCTGGTTCCACGACGGCACGCAGAAGCCTTTCTCGCACCAGTCAAAGTGCTTAGGGTACTTCGTCTCGATTTCCTTCTGCTCACTGAGCGTCATCGCCGGAAGCTCCCGCACTTTCGGGTGCAGGTGCTCGCGGCCTTTCATCGTGCGCTTGCAGTGGCAGCCTACAGCCTCGGCAGAGACATCAGCAGGCGATGAAGAGAGCGCGAGCGCTGCTACCATGGCAAGCGCCACCACACGCTGGAAAGAAGAGCGCGTCATTGAGATCTGTATCTTGAGCTCGTGAGAAGGTGGGCGAGAGTGGACCTGGAGGGAGGAGATCTTGGCGGATGCTGGCGAGAAGAAGAGTGAGCGCTGTTGCTTTGCTCTGGTTGGTGCTGACACAACCCACTAATTGTGCGAGAAAAGACACAGCACCAGAACACACGAGAGCCATTCAGTCATTAGCCTGCTGGGAAAGGGCTGCGCACTTGAAGGATCGAACGATTCGGACGAAACTACCAGCATAACCACCCAATGTCACGTGCGTCGTTTCGCAGCATGGGAGGTACGGTTACTGCTCTCCGCAAAAGTGCGATTCGGGGCTCATGGTAACTTCAACATCAAGCGTGTCGTACTTAGTCGAGTGATACATCCAGGAATAGCGTAGTTGGCTGCTTGGGAGAAGAATGCCACACACACACACATACACACTACCGATTGGTTGTATTCGTGCTTTGTACGAAAAAGAAGACAGACGACAGCTAATATAAGCCATCTCAGCCATGGAGCTGGCGGAAAGCAATCAGTTCCATCTGTACATCGAGAGCGTCCGCGATGACATCGCCGAGTGTTCGCAACAGCTCCAGGAGAAGCAGCTCGCGATCGCGAACGCGCTCAAGCAGTCCGAAGAGCTCACGATCGAGGCCGCGACGCTTAAAGTGCGCATGAAAGAGCTCGAGTTCGACGAAGAGCTGCTCAAGCAGTCGGAGGACGCCGCGATCAAGGAGAAAGTGCTCGCAGAGAAGAAACTCATGGAGATTGGTGGGTTCGAGCGAGCGGTGCGCATGCTGCAAAGGGCATTGCGGGAGGCGAAGCAAGAGCTGCAGGATACCAAGAGTATGTTTTTTGGGCTGGTACATTGTTTTCAGTTGTTGCACTTTCTAACACTCAATAACTAACTATTGTGTTCGCATGGCTGCTCTGATAGACGAAAAGGTCCACATTATGAGCGAGGAGAAGAAGCTGCACCAGGAGCTCGTACAGCTCAACATGATCCTCCACAAGAGTTGCGCGACGAGCGTGAAGCTGCAGCAGGAATACGATACTGCGATGAAAAACAAGCGAGAGACAGACGAGAAGCTGGAGCGCCTCTCGATGTTCCTCCAGAAAACCATCGAGACCGCGGCCGGCCAGTCGCCGACCAAGAGCCAGCAGCAGCAGCAGCAACAACAACTGGATCAACTGGATCAACTGGAGCAGAAAGAGTCGTTCCTTTTGCCACCGTCTCCGCTACCGAGCCCGTCTTCGATCAGATCTCAGCTGTCGGCGTGGCGAAGCTCTCCGAAATCGAGTTCGGCGGCATCATCATCACCCCAACCAAGTCCAATGAAAAGCAACTGAGACGAAGCTAATCGAACTAAGGCTATTCAAATGCGCTGAACTGGTAGTTTTTCCCAATATCAAGCAGTGAAATCTCAACTGTCATGATGCGCCAAGGACGGCCGTCGTCTAATCAACCAACCAACTCATTCATTCATTCTGACACATGGCTACATTTTTTCCATCAAGAGTGCATGTCAAAACAAACAAACAAAAACAAGTGGTCCACCTTGTTCAGAAGTAACTCCAAGAAGTGACAATCTAGAAACTCTTTCATTCTCTTTTCATCTTTCATCCTTCCTCTTCAAAGCGAGTGAGCATCAGAGTCTTTGTTCTGGTAGAAGCCACTTCATATCGTTACTTTTCACGGATCTTTCTGCCATTTCCGCATTTTATGCTGTTGTCCTTTTCGGCTCGATCATTTCCGAATCCGCCCGCACCCAAGCTAACAGAACAGAAACAGAACCAACTGCAAGCACAACACAAGAGGCAGTTAGATAGATGGACAAGTACCGCCGCGTGGAGAAAGCCAAGACCCAGGACGAGGCGCCCGTCGAGGCAAACGAGATCCGCATCACGCAGCAGGGCAACGTGCGCAGCTACATCTCCTACGCGAACGGGCTCTTTGCGGTACGTCCGCCATGCACTTGTTTACCTTGTCTACATTGTGTCGCTGTGTGCAACAGTGCATACGGTGTGAACACGTTGGCACGTTTGTGAGAAAGAGATGCGTTGATGCTGAGTGTGTGTGAGTATGTATGTGTTTGTTGCTGCTGACATTACAGGACAAGGATGAGCGTGGCGTTGTGCTGAAGGCGATGGGCAATGCCATCAGCAAGGCGGTGACGGTCGCCGAGATCTTGAAGCACCGTATCGAGAACTTGCACCAGATCACACAGATCTCTTCGATTGAGACCATTGACGTGTACGAGCCGCTGGAAGAAGGGCTTGACCGCATTGAGACGAAGCGTCACATTCCGAGCATCTCGATCCAGCTGTCACTCGACCAGCTGAATAAGGATGACCCTGGGTACCAAAGTCCGATTCCTGTGGAGCTCGTATCGAAGTCTTTTGATGACGAGAAGCCGCGCAAGCCTTTTGCAGCGCGCAAAAACAATGCGAAGCGATCAGAAAAGAAAAGCAAGGCTGCTGCTGCAGCTGGCCCAGCGACGTCTGGCGGTGAAGAAGAGGCGGAAGACCAGGAAAACGCAAAGAGTCGAGCGAATACTGCAGCAACGGTAACAGCTGAAGGCGAAAATAGTGGTGTAGCAAAAGACGACAAACCTGCGCGCGGCGAGTCTGTGAAACGTGGTAGAGGCAGAGGCGGACGTTCGGGTGGACGAGGCGCAGGTCGAAAGCCACGCGACGATAACAAGTCAGGCGCAGAAGCAGAAGGTGATAGTCCAGCAAGCGATGAAACAAAACCCGCATCGTCTGCTGTTGATACTGCTGAAGCTAGCGTTGCAACTGGTGCCCCAAAGAAAGCGAAACGCAACCGAAAACCTCGCGTGAACAATGATGAGAATGCGGCCACGAACGGCGAAGCTGCTTCTGGCACAAATGGTGAAGGATCGGAGCCGACAAAGAGCAACGACGATAGTGCTGAAGGAGGTGATGAACGCGAAAATGGGCGCTCGAGCAATTTCCGGGGACGAGGAAGAGGTCGTGGTCGTGGTCGTGGACGCGGGCGAGGTCGCGGACGAGGTGAAGGCAGTGAGGTTCCAGCCGCAGCGGCAGCTCCAGTCGTCGCAGCAGCGGAGTGAATCTTCAACCAGTTTTGAGTGAATGAGTGTTAGCACTGGCGTTTGAACACCGTGATGCAACAGATTCTCGGTTGAGTCGACGAGGAAACAAAAAAAGCAAGCGATTAGTTAGACAGCAAAAGCGATAGGATGGATGCACTGGGCGAGGTTTACCCATTCCATCCGCCATGCGTCCGCTCGTACAAAATGTGATGTCAAATGCGTTCGAACAACAAATACTCAAATAAACAAACGTCGCGCTGTATGCACAACCTTGAAATGCTTCTCATCGTCAGCGTCAATCTGAATGACTATCAAAACAGAGGCTTAATATATTTGACTAACGCAAGGACGATCGGTCTCTTCTTCTTCTTATGACAAAAGATGCCACGTGTGTGTTTCGCCTGGCGGGGCCTCCATTCCGAACGAAATGCAAACGTACGTACGGTACTACTTTCCTACAGAAACAGAGCAAATGGTCGCTACCATCCATTCATTTCCATCCATCCACCTGTCTAATTGCGGTCCTGGCGGTCCTGACGGTTGCCACCACGACCACCACGGCCACCACGACCTCCGCCACGGCCGCCACCACGTCCACCGTGCGGACGGAAGCTGCCGCGGCCGCCCTGGTTCTGCGAGCGGTTGCGGTCGCCGCCGCCGATGCGTCCACCGCGGTGGCCGTCCGACTGGCCGCGACGGTCGCCGCCGCCACCACGACGGTTGTTCCAGTCGTCCTTGGTGTTGCCCGTGCGCAGGTCCATCATGCGCTCGTTGTTCTCCACGATCTGCGCGAGCTTGTCCGAGTACTGGAGCGCCAGGTTCTGCAGGCTCGAGCGCTCGTTCTTGTGCAGCACAATCGACTGGGACGACTGGTCCCACGCGCCCTGCAGCTCCTCGTTGATCATCATCTTGGACACCACGCTGTGCACTGTCTTGTCGTCGAGCTCGAAGGTCTCGGTCAGGCGGTCGAGGCTGATCGAGTCGTACTCCTCGCTGAACGCCAGCAGGTACGTGCGCAGCGCCTCGACCTGGATCTTGTGGCGCACCATGTCTTTCACGCGCTGGCTCGCGTTCACGCCCGGCACCAGGTCCCAGACCGACAGACTGAGCAGCAGCTCGGCGCACTTCTTCCACGAGCCCTGGGCGAGCAGCTTGGCTGCCGACACCACGTGGTCGCGCGGGTTCTCCGGAGGGCCTTCAAACACGAGGCGCTCGTGGAACTCGAGCAGCTTGCGGAACGCCTTCGACACCATGCGCTTGCGCTCCGAGACGCGCGAGTTGACCATGTTGGGCACCTCGAGCAGCATGGCGCTCACCAGGTGGCACGTCTCGAGCAAGTCCAGGTTGATGTGCATATGGTACGGCACCTGGCGACGGCGCTCGAGGCGCTCCTGGTCCAGATCGCGCTCCTGGAAGCGGAACGATTGCATGCCCTGTGCGAGCAGCTCCTTGGTGCGCGAGCCCGTGCAGATCTCCGACAGACACGCATGCGCCTCCCAGATGAGTCCCGAGCGGAACGCCGCGAGGCCGAGCTGTGCCATCATGCGGTTGAACAGAATCTGCGTCGCGATGTCCGCGTCCGTGATGTTGTCCTGGATGTGCGACATCAGCAGCAGGTCGCGTGCCTCGTGGAAGCGGTCGTGCAGCGCGTGGTGGTAAATGCGGCAAAGCATCGCGCGCGTCTTGGCGCGGATGTCCGCGTGCTTGAACACGAACAGGCACACGTCGCGCAGCTCCTTCTCCGTGTCGAGCTTGGCCACGTGCACCGTCGGCTGGCCCGAGATCGACGCTGGGTGGGTTGTCGACGCGTCAAACGACGCGATTTCCATCTTCTTGGCCGCCGAGCCGTTGCACGCCGGGTGCAGGTGCACCGGGTCGCCGTACTTGAGGCGCTTGGCCTGCGACTCGTGGAGCGCGTTCGCGACCGACTCGTGCTTGTAGTAGATGAGCTCGGCGCGGATCAGCGCAACCGTCGACGCGCGCGAGTTATCGTTGCGGCGCTCGTAGTAGCTCTGCACACGCTGCGCGTCCTCAATGAGCAGACCTTCGTCAAAGAGACGGCCAATGTACTCGCTCGTGTGCGGGTCCGTCTGCTGCAGAGCCTTGGTGTACTCCTCCGAGAGACGCTCGACGAACGACGCGAGGTCGCCCGAGACCTTGATCTTGCCCTTCTCGCCGGCCTTTGGCAACGTGTCGACGTACTGCGAGTCGTCTTCGTCTTTGTCCAGTGGCGCGGCGTCGCGGCCGGCCTGGAGGATATCCGCCTGATCCTCGGAAGTCAGCGGCGCGAGCGAGAAGCCCGGGTTGCGCTCCAGGATCTTCAGGATCGCCGACAGGTCCGTGTGTGCAGTCTTCCACTGGCGTGCCGACATGACGCGATCAATCTTGTTCGAGCCGTCGAAGATCTGCGTGCCGAGCAAGTACATGGTGGCGACAAGCTGGCGCGCTGGGCCAAGGCGGCGCGCGTAGTTCGCGAGCTTGCGCAGGATCGTGAGCTGCTCCGACACCTCCGTGCCCTTCTTACCACGCATCGCAACGACTTCCTTGATGCGACGGTCGAACTGCATCACCGAGAGCTTCAGCTCCTCCTCCACCGGTTTGGCCGCGAGGTCCACGGACGCGCGGCGCACCTTGTCGCGCGCAGCCTTCGGCACCTTTGGTCCCTTGACCTTGGTGACCGTCGCAGGGGTCTGCTTGAGCCACTTGGCACGGCCCTTGAGCTCGCCGTTGTCGTCGTCCGACGACTCCGACGACGACTCCGACTCGCTCGGCCACGAACCATCGTCCGAGTCCTCGTCGTCGTCCGAGCCTTCCTCGGCGCTGTCGTCATCGTCGTCCGAGGCTTCGTCGCTGCCAGACTTGGCGGACACTTCCTCCTCCGAGGACTCGGCGGCCTCCGACGAGTCGTCGTCGCTGTCGGACTCCGACTCGGACTCGCTCTCCGACTCGCTGCTGCTGCTCTCGGGGTTCGCACGGAACTTGGTGACGTCGCCCTGAATGCCCTCGAGGTGCTTCTTGAGTTTGCCCTTCATACGGATGAGCGCCTTGTTGTTCTCCTTGCTCATCTTCTTTTGGTCGGCCTTGTTCTTGGCCTTCTCGTTCAGAAAGTCCTCGAGCACGACGATCGTGCGGATGTAGAACTTCGGGTTGCCCTGCGCGCTGATCACATTCTTGGACTTGAGCAGGTGCTTCTCGAGTGCGTCGAACTCGGTCAGGATCTTGGTCCAGTCGTTGATCTTGATGTGGTTCTTGATCGAGTCGCACGCGCGCTCAATCGCCTCGAGCGCCTTGTCCTTGCCGGACTTGACCACGCGTACTTCCTCCTCCGAGTCCGAGTCGGACTGCACGGCCCATCGCGACGCTGCGCGCTGCTGCTGCTGCTGCGACGTTTCGATCTCCGAGTCGCTCGAGTGATCGCTCTCTTCCTCCGACGAGGAGCCTCCGGCCCAGAAACGACTCGCCATGTTTGCTCTGCTGCTTCTGCTTCTGTTTCTGCTGCTTTGACGCAATTATTCCTCCCCCTTTTGGATTGGAGCTGATGCGCAAAAAG
This sequence comes from Globisporangium cylindrosporum, assembly GCA_038050675.1. Taxonomy (NCBI): domain Eukaryota; phylum Oomycota; class Peronosporomycetes; order Pythiales; family Pythiaceae; genus Globisporangium; species Globisporangium cylindrosporum. Next base: position 2,023 of record JALBZD010000186.1, on the reverse strand, counting down.
CCAAAGGCTCGATAATAACTGGTGGAGAAGGGATCTGACAGGAGGGGAGCCACTCGGTGAGATTCTAAATATCGTTTGGGAAACACTGAAACAGATTAGAATCTAAAGTCTAATAGAATTCATTCATGGAGCAATACGAGGGATCAAAGAGATCAAATTCGGGACATCGCCACTTCAATTCGGGAGAAGGCGGACTTAAACCAAATGGCAAAATACGAGCAAACAATGCGTGTGCGTACCTTACGCAGCTCATTTTGTACCCATTTCGAAGCCATTGCACCTCAGCCACACAGGCTGAACCAAGATCACAGAATCACTCTGTCCAATCCTTTCACATTGAAATTCTCACAGATTTTCAAAGGATTGCCTGAATGAATACGATCTTGGGTTTCGATGGAGACGATACACTGTCCCGCAGGCATCTCCATGAAGAACAAGAGCGACGGACTGCGGATACTGGAGGAGACCAGCAAGAACCTACTGCTCGCTCACACACCGACAAGGAGATCCAGGAGATACGCGAGGTCGTGACGCATGACGCGCAGGAGCTGCCGCAGTGGTTTGCGTCACTCATTGGAAAAGAACGGATAAAACGGGTAGCGTTCTTCATGCTACGCGTATAGCTTGGTAAAACTTGAAAAATACCCAAAAGTTGTTCTGGCGCTCGGTATTGCTCTGTGCACAGGCTAGAAACTAAGATGATTTTGTGGGAGATCCGATTGCAGCGATCAAGAGACCTCCAGATGAAATAACAGCACAGAAGTGACTCCATGCGTGGCATCAACCACGAGAATCAGCAGCAAAAGCAAACGAAAACACAAGCGGACACGTTTGTTTCGACCCTTTCAGGCCGTTTTTATTTGTTTTTCCATAAAGAGAACGAAAAGAGAAAACCAAATCAACAAATCAAAGCTCAAATGCTACACATGCAAGTCGACTACGAAGCTTCACGGATCGCAGCGCACGTCGACAATCGAAATCAAATCAAGCGAAGGAGTGAGTTACTCAGCGAGGAGAGAAATCACGGCGTTCGTGATGTTGCCCTCAGCCGAATCCAAATGGCGACGGTTCTTGGTCTCGTCCTCGAATCCCATCGACGCAAGCATGGTGAGCGCATCGGCGTACCGGTCGTCTTCAGCGGCTCCAGCGACTCGGACACCAACAATCTCGACATCATCATCACCATCATCGTCGTCATCGCTGTCCGCAGCATTGTTGTTGTCATCGCCAGCGTCCGAAGAGTCGTCACTGTCACTGTCACTAGCGCTGTCACTGGCACTGTCACTCGAGCTATCACTGGCACTGTCGCTTCCACTGTCGGAGTTGCTATCGCTGTCGTCATCAACATCAACAGACACCGTCACAGTCTCTTCTTCGTCGCAGCGAGCAACCTCTGGGACAATTTCAACGTTATCCACTTCAACATCAGCGGTCGTCGTAAGCGAGACGAGGTCGTCATCGTCCGCGGCGACAATGATGTCAATCCAGAAGCGATGACCGAACTGGGTTCCAGATGGGTCACACACACGCCAGTAGGTAGTGTAGCGACCTGGCACGACTGGAACGCGAACATCCACTTCCGCGACGCATTGGTCTCCAGGCTGCAAAGCAGGCAGGGCGATCTTGGTCTCATCGGCTTGGATACCAAAACTTGGGTTTCCGGCCTGGATCATCATGTAGCAGCCTTCCGGCCACACGTTGTCACCACTGTTCTCGAGCTTCCACGACTTGCGCAGCGACGCTGTTGGACTCACGACGCATCCGTCTGGAATCGTCACATCTTCAACGAAGCGTGCCTGCAGCTGCACATTCTCGCGCCACCCTTCCATGAAGAACCGTCTGTCTGGAGCATCGCCGTCATGTCGGTTGTGGTGGTGGTGGTGATGGTGGTGAGGAGGGTGCGGGTGCGGGTGCGGGTGAGGATGTGGGTGTGGGTGCGGATGTGGGTGTGGGTGCGGGTGTGGGTGTGGGTGCGGGTGCGGGTGTGGGTGTGGGTGTGGGTGCGGGTGTGGGTGCGGGTGTG